>MCJB01052140.1:0-24810 GCA_002018475.1 Nicotiana obtusifolia | reverse complement strand
GCTTCATTGGTTAATTTTTTGTTATTTCGTAATATATTTTTACTTTCATCTGTCATATTTTGCATCCATATTTTTACTGTTCCTAGTAGGGTTCTTTCTATGTATTCTGGTGCATCAATTATTGTTATTCTGTTATCTATTAGCTGTTTTGCTATGTATCCGCTCCAAAGTTGGATTGTTTTATTTATATCTTCTATGCAATCTAAGTCTAAGAAATTATATTGTTCTGTTGTTTGTCTAGGTGTCCATTTTTTATGTAATCGTTTATCCCATAGAGTTTTATTTGTTTTATAATGTTCATAGTTATTATAAACAGTTTGTTTTCCTGATATAGAGGGTTTAGTATCTATATCTCCCGTATTTATTTCTAATTCCATATTTTTCATAAGTTCTGTATATGTTTCACTAGTTTCTGAGTGATGATCTTCTATAGTAATATCTGGATCTACGTCGTTTGTTTCTTCTATTCTTACTTCTTGATCTTCTAACTGTATTTGTGTTTTAAATTTTTCTATTTCTTCTGCTAATTTTCTTTCTTGTTCTTCTTCTTTTCTTTTTGCTTTTTCTTTTAGTTTGTCCTCATATATTTGTTTTAACATTGCTAGTTCTTCTCTAATTTTATTTTCTGGTATTTTTTACTTCTTCTATTTGTTGTATTTCTTTCTTCGTTTATTGTCTAATTTTTTCAATTACTTTTTTCCTATCAATTTCTTCATTTTCTTTTGTTAGTCTTACCATATCTGTTAAACTATCTTCTATCTTGGCTGATTCTTTTTCTGGCATTAAGTATAGTTGATCTCCTGCCTTAGCTAGGATTATAAGTTGCGACCGACTGAATTGGTTAATAATTAGTTCGGCCTTAGCCTTATTGCAAATTCAGAACGGGTTAAACGCGTTTTATTCGCTTTGTTTTCGACCATTAAGCTATGCTTTTGGGTATGCGAATCGGGATCATGCCTTAGCAAAAATAAGACCCCTTTCAATCTGATTCGGCCTTAGCCTTGTTTCGGATAGTCGAAGTCTTTCCCTAGCAAACTTTGATCAGTTCTGAGTTTTTAATTTAATTTGGCATTGGCCTTATCAGTCGATTTCGGGGTTTGCCTTGCTAGGCCTTATCCCCCTTCGGATTCAATGTGCATCTTTTGCCAATGTCAATTATTGATAATGCGAAGATAAATGAAAGAGCCCTTGGGCTTAAGAATACAATGTAGGTGCCAAATGACTTTGTTAATATTCATGTGCTTGTAGATCTTCATTTGACGGAGGGGGATCAGATCGATCTACTCGGGTACGGTTCTTCTGACCGTTTGACCCTTACATCAACTCCTAGCGATCTTATGTAGCCCCCTCGAAATCGAAGTGAGTAGACGAAACATCATTAGAGTTTAACATAAGACTTGTGAATTCCGATGAATGATTGATCTATGTTAGCACGACATACGGTTGCCTCATTAAAAACCTTGCCGTAAAACTCAATTTGGGACAAAAACCGGTCGAAGGGAAAAAGAGTGCAACGCGTGCTTTCAGTCCTAATACCTTGTGCTGACTTGCTTGATATCGACCTATCCTGCATGTGTCAGTGCTAATAAACAAAATAAAAAGAAAGTAAAAAGGCGAAGTAAGTTACCTTAACAATAGTATCGCTTCAAGTGGCCCACATTCCAATTATTCGGTAGCAGCTTACCATCCATAGTCCCGAGCTTGTAAGATCCCTTCCCGGTGACCTTCAATACAACATAGGGACCTTCCCAGTTCGGTCCCAATTTTCCTTCGTTGGGGTCCCTGGTATTGGGCGTGATTCTCCTAAGTACCAAGTCCCCCGCACTGAAGTATCGGAGACGAGTTCTCCGATTATAGTACCTCTCGATTCTTTGTTTCTGAGCTGCCATTCGGACTAGAGCGGCTTCTCTTCTTTCATCTAAGAGTTCCAGACTAATATTCATAGCCTCCCGGTTAGATTCTTCGGTTGCGTGTCGAAACTTGATGCTTGGTTCACCTACCTCGACCGGTATCAATGCTTCGGTGCCATATACTAAGGAAAATGGGGTGGCTCCGGTACTGGTTTTTTCGGTCGTTCGGTACGCCCATAAGACTTCGGGTAGCATTTCCCTCCATTTTCCTTTAGCGTCGACTAGCCTTTTATTCAGGTTTTATATTATGGTTTTTTTGGTCGATTCTGCTTGACCGTTGCCGCTGGGGTGATATGGAGTTGACAATATCCTCTTGATCTTGTTGTCTCCGAAGAACTTGGTTATCTTACTGCCAATGAATTGTTTTCCATTATCGCATACGATTTCTGAAGGCATCCCGAATCGGCAGATGATATGGTCCCATATGAAGTCGATTACCTCTTTTTCCCTGACCTTCTCGTAAGCCTGTGCTTCCACCCACTTAGAAAAATAGTCAGTCATAAAAAAGATAAATTGAGCTTTACCTGGTGCTCGAGGGAGGGGACCTATAATGTCCATCCCCCACTTCATAAATGGCCATGGCGATATCATTAAATGTAATGTTTCTGCAGGTTGGTGGGTTATTGGTGCATGTCTTTGATATCCACTGCATTTGCGTACAAATTCCTTTGCATCCTTTTCCATGTCGTTCCAGTAATAGCCGGCCCGAATCACCTTTCGAACTAATGAGTCGGAGCCGGAATGGTTGCCACAAGCTCCTTCATGTATTTCTTTCAAGATATACTCGGTGTCTCCTGGTCCGAGACATATAGCTAGAGGTCCTCCGAAGGTCCTTCTGTATAGAGTTCCATCATCGGCCAGACAAAATCGGGCCGCCTTCGTGCGCAATGCTCTCGATTCTTTGGGATCGGATGGCGATTTACCAGAGCTAAGATACTCTATATACTTATTTCTCCAATCCCAGGTCAAGCTCGTTGAGTTGACCTCGGCATGACCTTCCTCCACCACCGACCTTAACAATTGCACGACTTTTTCGGAATCAATTTCTTTGTCTTCGACCGATGAGCCTAAGTTGGCGAGGGCATCGGCTTCGCTGTTTTGTTCACGAGGTATGTGTTGTAGGGCCCACTCCTTAAACTTGTGCAATGTGACCTGAAGTTTATCCACATACCTTTGCATACGTCCTTCCCTGACCTCGAACGTTCTATTCACTTGGTTGACAACAAGGAGGGAGTCGCACTTGGCCTTGATTACTTCTGCTCCAAGGTTCTTGGCCAATTCTAGACCTGCGATCATAGCCTCATATTCGGCCTCATTGTTAGTCAGTTTTATAGTCCTAATAGATTATCTAATCGTGTTCCCGGTTGGGGGCTTGAGTACGATGCCTAGCCCCGACCCCTTTGAATTTGAGGCACCGTCTGTGAACAGAGTTCACACTCCCGAAGGAATCCCCGGTTTAGCCATGAGTTCTTTCTCGATTTCGGGGATGAGTGACGGCGTGAAGTCGGTGACAAAATCGGCCAATACCGGATACTTTATCGAGGTCCGAGGTCGATACTCGATATCGTATCCACTGATCTTGATGGCCCACTTGGCTAATCGACCCGACAACTCGGGTTTATGCATAACATTCCTAAGGGGGTAAGTTGTCACCACGATATTGGGTGACATTGAAAATATGGTTTCAATTTCCTAGAGGCACTCAGTAAAGCGAGTGCTAATTTTTCTAAGTGTGGGTACCTGGTTTCGGCTTCCCCTAATGTCCTACTAACGTAATAAATGGAAAATTGCGTACCTTGTTCCTCTTGGACCAGGACCCCGCTCACAGCTATATCCGATACAGCGAGGTAAAGGTATAACTGTTCGCCTGTTTTCGGTGTATGTAGTAAAGGCGGGCTAGAAAGATACCTTTTTAGTTCCTCCAATGCATGTTGGTATTCCGTTCCCCATGAGAATTCGTTCTTCTTTTTTAGTAAATTGAAGAATCGATGACTTCTGTCTGACGATCTCGATATAAATCGACCCAAAGCTGCCGGCCTGTCAATTTTTGTACGGCCTTGACGCTGTCGCCGACCGTTATGTCCTCGATGGCCTTAATTTTGTCTGGGTTGATTTCTATTCCCCGGTTCAAGACCATAAACCCAAGGAACTTCCCAGAGCCCACTCCGAACACGCATTTCTCCGGATTCAATTTCATGTTGTATTTCTTCAGAACATCAAATGTTTCCTGCAAATGACTTAAATGGTCCTCTGCTCGCAGGGACTTAACCAACATGTCATCGATATAAACTTCCATCATTTTACCTAGTTGTTTTTCAAACATTTTTTTTACTAGGCGTTGATATGTCGCCCCTGCATTCTTAAGCCCGAAAGGCATCACATTATAGCAATAAGTGCCATACTTAGAGATGAAGGATGTTTTTTCTTGGTCATCCTTATCCATTTGTATCTGGTTATACCCAGAATAGGCGTCGAGAAAACTAAGAGTCTCGTGGCCAGCAGTAGCATCGATCATGCGATCGATATTGGGCAAAAGGAAGGAGTCTTTGGGGCATGCTTTATTTAGGTCTTTATAATCTATATACATCCTAAGTTTGTTCCCCTTTTTAAGGACTACAACTACATTAGACAACCATTCTGGGTACTTGACCTCTCGAATGGACCCTATATTTAAGAGTTTAGTTACCTCGTCCTTGATGAAGGCCTGCTTAACTTTGGACTGAGGTCTCCTTTTTTGTTTGATCGGCCGGAATTTCGGGTCGACACTCAGCTTGTGCGTTGCAACTTCCGGTGGTATACCTGTCATGTCTAAATGGGACCAAGCAAAGGAATTTTCATTAGCTGAAAAGAAAGTAAGTAATATGGACCTGAGCTCGGAGTTTAAACCCGAGCCCAGGCATACCTTTCGATCGGGTGCGTTGTTGCGGATCGAGACTTGTTCGAGCTCCTCGACCGTCGACTTGGTTGCGTCGGACTCATCCGGAACAATAAATGATCGTGGTACCCCGTAACTATCTTCGTCGAGCTGATCTTGTTCACCTTCATTTGCTGAAGGCGGCTTCTCTGATTGCTATTTAGCCTTCTGTGGGGGGACGGCAGATTTCGGTGCCGCTTCTTCTACTGCAAACATTTCCCTCGCCGCATGCTGCTCCCCGTAGACGGTGATGACTTCCTCGGCTGATGGAAACTTCAACATTTGATGTAAGGTTGAGAGTACGACCTTGATATCATGTATCCAAGGCCTCCCGAGCAAGGCGTTATATCTCATATCGCCTTCGATTATGCAAAATTTTGTTGCCCTGATAGTCCTAGCGATATTCACCATCAGCGTTATTTCATCCTTGGTTGTTTCTGAAGCCATGTTGAAATCGTTGAGGAATCGGACCTCGGAGATAATCTGGTTTGACAGACCCAGTTGCTCAATGACCCAAGATCGAACTATGTTGGCTGAGCTCCCGGGGTCGATAAGTACGCACTTCACTCGGGTATCATGTACTAGCATCGATATCACCAGTGCATCATTATGCAGTTGTGTAAGACCTTCGATATCCTTGTCGCTAAAATACAAAGTTCTTTCTGTTGCATAGTCCCAAGTACGTTTTTCTCGAGTAATAGATATTTTGGTGCGTTCCAACACCGGTACTTGAGGGGCATCTGCTCCCCCGATTATCATGTTGATTGTGTGTCGCGACTCTTCTTGATTTGCTGGTCTGTTCCTATTTTCGTAGTGGTTCTTTGCTCGATCGCTTAAAAATTCCCGAAGATGCCCGTTTTCGAGCAACCGGGCTATTTCTTCTCTCAGCTGCCGGCAATCTTCCGTTCTGTGCCCGTGAGTGCCATGGTATTTGCATATAAGGTCGGGGTCTCTCTTGGCAGGGTCCGTTTGTAACGGCCTTGGCCATTTGGTGTCTTTGATGCGACCGATTGCTAAAACAAGAGTCGCCGAATCGACATTGAAATTATACTCGGATAATCGAGGTGCTTCCTGGCGGTTAATGGTTCTCTCGAAATTGTTTTTTGGCAACGGTCTCCTGTTCCTTTGGATGGGGTCGTTTCTGTTTTCCTGTCTCGGGGATTTGTGCCCCCTCGGGACGATCCTTCAATCTTCTGGGTATGGCCGGTGTCTATCTCGATTCGACTTTGATTCTCGATAGTTATCCCTTAGAGATCGATCAAAAGTTCTGATAGGGTAGGTAGAGCCCGATGGAACCCCGATCTGATCATCTTCTACCCTGATCTTCGACTGGTACCGGTTGTGAATGTCTGCCCAAGTGATGGCTGGGTACTCAATCAAGCTCTATTTGAGTTGCTGAGATGCCGCAGAACTTCTGGCATTGAGCCCTTGAGTAAAGGCTTGCACGGCCCAATCATCTGTAACCGGTGGCAGGTCCATTCGCTCCATTTGAAAGCGAGACACGAACTCTCTTAGCATTTCGTTGTCACGTTGTCGAACTTTGAATAAATCTGATTTCTCTCGTTTCAACCTTGATGGCGCCCGCATGGGCTTTGACGAAGGTATCGGCGACCATGGCAAAGGAATCAATGGAATTGGGTGGTAAGTTGTGATACCACGTCATTGCTCCCTTGGAGAGAGTCTCTCCAATTTTTTCAGGAGGACGGACTCGATTTCATCGTCTTCGAGGTCGTTTCCTTTTATAGCACAGGTGTAAGCCGTCACGTGCTCGTTTGGATCCGAAGTCCCGTTATATTTGGGGATTTCGGGCATGCGGAACTTTTTCGGAATCCGTTTTGGAGCGGCGCTGGACGGGAAAGGTTTTTGCACAAACTTTTTCGAGTCTAAACCCTTCAACACCGGAGGGGCTCCCGGTATCTGGTATACTCTTGAATTATACGTTTCAACCTTCTTATCGTTTGCCTCGATTCTTTTTTCACCCGTCTCGACCCGTTTAGTCAACTCCTCGAGCATTTTGATAATCCTGGAATTGATTCCTGAACCGTTCTCATCTAGTTGTGCTATGGTTCGCTCATTTTGTTGGGCTACCCCTCGAGAAGAAATGGCTTCAGCTCCGCCCGGGTTCCGATCGCGACTTTGTAATTGGGCTATGGCCGCTTGCTGGGCTTGCAGCATATCAAATATTACTTTGAGGCTGATTTCATTTCCTCCACTATGTTGAATCCCTAAGTGATTTTTCCCCCCGAACGCTGTTTGATAGGCCAGGGGTCTCTGATCAGCGTGGACTGCTATTTAGGAGTTGGCATCGATCGAGACCTCATTCCTGGGCATAACATTGTTTTTGCCTTGGTGGTTAAACTCGTTGTTGACGGGGACTGAGTGCAACATGATTGTGCTGTTATCTGAAAAACAGAAGGTTCTGCAAAGAACAAGTGTAAAATAGTGTGTAACAGAGAATTGTATCAAAAAATTCACTAATATCCTTAGCCCCACTGTTTACCCTTAAATTCGAGTAACAATTGAATTTGTTCGTAGTGCTAAGGATGTACGAATTGATTTGATACAATGTAAGACATAATGTAAAGCAATTGAATTTTAATAAGCAAAAGAACGATCAAACCGCTGTATTTGAATGGATTGCTGATAATGGAATGAAACACAGTAAAAGATGATTGATATTGATAAATGACAGCTGAAATATTTAGTATTTTTCTCGTAACTGTTGTGTCTTACAATGAAGGTATATACCCTTCTTATAGGTAAAAGAAAACTCCACAATATGGTAAAAACCTAATTACAAGATAAAATCCCTTCAATTACGGGATGGAATTCCTAAAATAATGGTTTAACGTCCATAACGGTTGAGATCTTCACTCTCGCCGAGATATCAGGAATCCACGAGATATCCGGTTGAAACTGATCTTTTGTTACGAGGTGTGCCTTCGCCGACCGATGCCAATTGCCTTATCTCGGTTGCTCCAGTTTCGTACCCGTCTTGCTGACCCCGGATTGGAGCAACCCGATCTTACATTGTGCCCGGGCTCGATCCTCCTTATGCGGTCGATTATATCCGACCCAATACACATGCTACTGCTCCTATCCATGCAGAACTACTAGCTCTTCAATAAGGTCTTCAACTTGCACGTGCTCTCCAACTGTGTCTATTGGAGATTGAAACAGACTCAACGTATGTACTTCTATGCCTTGAACATGGTTATCCCACATACAATCCCGATATTTGTGAATGCAAAGGTTGATGCATCAGATGGAGCAGGTGGTGGTCAGATATGTCTTTAGGCAAGCAAATCAAGTATCTAACAGTTTGGCAAAGGAAGCTTCCAACAGTCCAAATTAAATCAAGTCACAAATTTTGCAATCACACCATATTTTGTTGAAAATCAGTTCCTAGCAGACAAAGATGAAACACATTTTGTTAGCTTTATTTCGAATAATATATATACTAAGTTGGTTGAACTTGGTAACCAAAACGTCCTAAGTGGCATTTCTATGACATGCAATATTACTGTTTCTTACTAGTACTAGTACTAGTATTCCAATCTCAGAAAAAAAAAAAAAAAGTTTCTAAATGGTGTCTAATAGTTTACCATATGTGGCACTGAGGAACATCTATATATTACTCCTAAGAAGCCCCACCTGCCGTGGACGAAAGTAAAGCCAAGCAAACAACCATAAAGACTTAGAATACATTTTGTTTAATTGCTAAGAAAGGAATCCATATTCAATCCAGAAAAAAGGCAATATTGAAGAACGGCTGATTCCCATACGTTACTAGACGATGATCACTTTGATGAATTCCAAACTCTTTCTTCACCTTATTCTATGAAAAAATGGACGAATTGAAACCTTTACGACCATGATCATCCCCTTTAAACCCTTCTTTGGATCTCAACTGCAGATCCATTACAGCACATTCAACCTTTCGTATTCCTTCTTGAATTCATTATGGACCCTTCTACCTCTCGCCCAGCTGTAGTCGTTGACAATGGAACCGGGTATTATATCATTATCATTCACCTGTTTGATAAAGTTCCTCAACGACATTTTGATTCCAAAAGTTTGTTTTTCTCTCTTATTTTCAGGTATACAAAAATGGGTTTTGCTGGAAATGTTGAACCATCTTTCATACTGCCTACAGTTGTCGCTGTTAACGAATCATTTATCAATCAGCCTCGAGCTTTGACTAAGAGCAGCAACTTAGCTCAGTACAGTGCAGGAGTTATGGCTGATCTTGATTTCTTTATTGGGGAAGAGGCATTGAATAGATCTAAATCTAGTAGCACTTACAATCTTAGCTATCCTATTAAACATGGACAGGTTGATAACTGGGATGCTATGGAGCGGTTCTGGCAGCAGTGTATATTCAATTATCTGCGCTGTGACCCTGAGGATCACTATTTTCTGTTGACTGAAAGCCCTATGACTGCACCGGAGAACCGAGCATATACCGGTGAAATTATGTTTGAGACTTTCAATGTTCCGGGACTTTATATAGCTGTGCAACCGGTTCTTGCTCTGGCAGCTGGGTACACAGCATCTAAGGTTGGCAGTCTAGCTTTAAGAACTTTGTCGTGGTTTATTTTTTGGATTTTGATGATACATGAGGTTGGATATTTTATGGCATTAACATTTTTATGATCTATTATAGCTTCGCAAGTAGCTTTGTTTTGTCTAGGGTATTACTGTGTAATAGATGATAGCTTGGATGCTTCAGTTGTCCATTATTTGCTCTAGTTTCTCACAATACAAGGACGAACTTCAATGATGTCCCTTTTATTGATAAAAAGATTAAGGGGAGTGACCAAATTGATGTGCATAGTGTAAAGCTTGTTGTGTTTCTCGAAGTTCAGATTGTTGTCTATGTTATGAGAGAATGTGCAGAGGAGGATATGTGTCTGGTGTGATGGTTTGACTGGAGTTTCGAGCTGTTATTGGGAGTGGATGACACATGGGTGACAGGAGGTGTCTGGGAGAAGGAGAAAGGAGGAGAAAAAGGATCAAATGAAATTGAAAAATGAAGGACAGAGATGAAAGGAGAAGAAGAGTTTCTGGTTGGAGGGGCTGGGGGAAAAGAGGAGGAGAAGAAGCTATAAGGGAAAAATAGTATCTGGAAGGGGTGTGTGAGGAGACTCACTGGGAGTGAGCGCTCTTGGGCTGGCATTGTGGGGTACGGGTGTCGGGTGGTGTTACAAGTAGAAGAAGAAAATGGAGATGGAGAAAAAGGAGTCTTGTGGGGTGAACAAGAAGGAGAAGAGGAGGAATAAGGGAGATGGACTCCTTTTCTTTTATAATGTTTCTTAATTCTATCTTTTTGGTTCTTCACAAGCATCTAAAAAGAGCCATGAGAGGCTTCTTTCAAGCTCTTATATAACATTTGAGATTAGTAATGTTAGGTTTGTTTGAGTCTTTGGAGAGCTACAAAACAATATTGCAAGTAGTTTGTTGAAAGATGTATGTTTGGTCAATTTTTATTCATGAACTTGCAAAAGAAGTTAACTTTTTATTTTTTTCAGAATCTTCAGAAGGGAAAAAAAAAAAAGAAAAAGAAGCTTACTCTTGATGCAAATTTTGCAAACATTTCACCAAACAAACACTTTTGCAAGTTTTAAGAACACTTAAACAGACGCAATCTAAAAATATCCCCATTTCACTGTACTCAGGTTTAAGCTTTTAACTGCGAAAGAAAATTAATTATTCATAAAATCCAATCTGTTTGTAATCATTAGTTGATGTAAAGACAAGATAATATTAAAAATATTATGTCATATTTGACTTGCTTGGGTTTAAGTTGTAGTCGATTAATTGTCATATTTAAAGTGATATTGTGGAGTAGCACCTTCAAAAAAAACCTTCTTTGAAAGAAAAGATGTAAAATTGTTAGGGACAGACTAACGTGTATTTCAGATCCTTTTAATAATGTGCATTTTGGATCTTGAGAGAGGGGGAGGGAAAATGAGAGGGTGAAAGAGAGATGAAGCGATGATGGGGCAAAGTTCTGGATTACGGGAAGAGGGAGGGAAAGATAGAGGAGGAAAGGTTGAAGATTGAGGGTTCGCAGATAATTTTCCGGCAATCGCTAAACTCCTATCTTCTTACGTGTAAGATGAAATTAAAAAAGAAGAAAGAAGTAAACATTGAGGGGAAAAAAGAGGGAAATAGAAAAAAGAGTGAAAAGATTAAAGCTAAGTGGCGTTCAACAAGCCTCTGCCGTAGCATTTGACGTGGCGGAGCATGTAGAACACCGCCCACGACAATATTGGCTTTTTTTTTGTTGCAATTGGGTATTAGACTCACTTTTAACAAGACTAGGGGGGTAAAAGGTTGCCCCCAAGTTTTGATATGTGCGGGATAATTTTAAGGTGGAAAATATGTATATTCCCAGTTAGAATCTTTACCTTTTCGTATAGTTTGTTTTGGACAAAAACTGCACAGAAAGAGAAAACTTTCCCCTATATCCCAATCAGTATAGATGATTGGTTTCTTCTACGTATAACCTTTACTTTTTGTGTAGACCTTGTATGCGGGAAGTTTCCCTTTCAATTATAGAAATACTGATTTTATCGAAAGTGGAGAGAAAATTTCACAATTATGTAACCAACGTAGCAGAATAATAAATGAATTATTGAGGCCACAATCAACAACAACAACAACATCCTAGTAAAATCTCACCAAGTGAGGTATGGTGAGGGTAGAGTGTGCGTAGACCTTACCCCTGTCCTGAAGGAGTAGAGAGGTTGTTTCCGAGAGACCTTCGACTCAAAAGGCGAAAACCGACAATAGATTCTTACCAGTAGCAGCAACCAGAGAGATAATAACAATAGCATTGTAAAAGACAGAAAATAAGTGGAAAGGCAATAACAAAAAACGGTACTAGTTACACAATATTATGAAAACGGGAAAATAATGTGAACACAACATCCTCCACTAGCAGTCCAAGACAAAACACTATTAGACTAGCCCCACTCCCGGAAAAGAAGAAAAACGCTCGACTACCCCTTTCTTCAACTCTAATGCTCGACCTCCACACCTTCCTATCAGGAGCCATGTCCTCGAAGATCTGAAGTCGCGTTATGTCCTGCCTGATCACCTCGCCCCAATACTTCTTAGGCCGCCCTCTACTTCTTCTCACGCCTGCCAAAGCGAACCGGTCACACCTCTTAACCGAGCATCTAGGCTTCTCACTCGCACGTGCCCAAACCATCTGAGTGAGGCCACAATCAAAGTAACTATTGTATGAAAGCCCTAGAAAGCTTATCTTGCATCTTAAGTTGAATTGTCTCTCTAGATATCCCCTTCCCCCATTTCTTTTTCCCTTAATTCCTTTTTCTTTTGGTTTTAGTCACGGGAGATGTGGTTGGGACAGGAGATTGTGGTGTTTGGAGATTTCGGTTGCCTTATGGTACTTGGTTTGGCATGTCAGAAGAATTAATTAGGTAGCTGTATTTTGTATTTAGCTGCTTTTTTGATTGGTTGGTCTGAGTTAAGTTTATTGGGACTTCCTGGTTTACTTCAACTGGTTAAGGACACCCTGACTCTAGTGATAGATCGAAAGTGTGGTTTCAGTTGTAGAATATGAGGGAAGAAGGTGATATAGGAGTGACGTGTTGGAAAAAATACATATTTCCTTTTCAGTGACATAGTTTAATACCCCATAATAGAGTTAAGAGGTTAGATTGACTAATAAATTATGTTTTTTTTTTATAAACACTTATAAATTATGTTTATAATAGTAGATAAAAAATGTTAGGTTGTTGTTTATTCGGCATATATGAAAATCATATTTACTTAAAAATATTACTCATTGTTGAATTTGGATAAAACTTATTTTACTTATCTTATCAGAAACAGCCTCTCTACCTTCACAAGGTAGGGGTAAGATCTGCATACATATTACCCTCCCCAGACCCCACTTGTGGGATTACACTAGATTTGTTGTTGTTGTTATTGTTGTCTCAAAAAAAAAAAATTGGATAAAACTTATCAATTGGGTATAAATCAGTAGTATCTATAGTGGTATTTATTACCTATGCAAAAATTGTGTCATCATTGTATATCTCAAAAAAAATTGTGTCATCATTGTAAAAGCGTGTCAAACAACTTAGGACATCCTGAATATTGTGTCATGTTGGACAGAGTGAATAAGTTGGAATTAATGAGGAACTTCAAGAGTTATCTGCATGCCACTTCAGCTTGACAAAATTGAGTCGCTTTCAAGTCAAAGCAACTGAGGTCGAGCAAGTTGTCGGCTGGCTTGGCTCAGCTGCACTGTACTATAGCATGGCCAGTTCATATGCCCTTTACCTTTCCTAAAAGCATGTATCTTCAGGAAATGCAACAAGCCTACAAACAAATATGAGTTTTCCAGAAAACCAGAGTACATTCCAGAGAAATTGTCACGCAAGGTAGTACTCTGATTGTAAGGACACCATCAATCATTGATTTCCTTATACTGAAAACTTCATTCTTGTTGAAGTTCGTCTACTCCTATCTGCACTCTCAAGGACCTTATCAGAATAAAGGGAAAAAAAAAAAGTAGGGGTCAAGGAGTCTGTTCCAACCTTGTATCTTCATTCTTTTCTTTTCTAGTAGAAAAATGGGAAAATGAACATTGCCTACGGAGAGAGAAAGTACTGGGTTGCATGACAAGCTTTATGTGGTATTTCCATTGCTTGCTTGATATAATATCCTGTTTATCTGTTGTCTTCTTTCTGATCATAAGTGACTTGCATACCATTGTCCCAGAAACTGAAGTTAACAGTTGTGGTCTACCAATTTGACATTTCTTGTAATTGTTAATATATGTTTTTTCTTTAGTGTGAGATGACTGGAGTCGTAGTGGATGTTGGAGATGGTGCTACCCATGTTGTACCCGTTGCTGAAGGTTATGTTATTGGGAGTAGCATTAAGTCAATCCCCGTTGCTGGGAAAGATGTTACTCTTTTCATTCAGCAGCTCATGAAGGTATATCAGTTCTTGTCTCTTTATGACTTTAGTACAACATTTCCATAATGTGGTTGAATAGAAATATGTGTTGCTAATAATTAAAAAATGCATGTTCACTACTTTCCCTTGACTGTTACTAATCTATTGGGTCGGATGAACAACATAGGATTGTGATATCCTGAATTGTGTCTCAATGTTATTGCTATTAGAAATCTCTTAAAGTTGCAACTATCCAAGAGATGAAACAAGGACATGGAGTAGTTTTCACATTCTTTAATTGGTAGAAGGGGAACTATCTCCTGTAGCACACAAGCCTCTGGTTCAAATGAGTATACTGATAGTAGCAATACCTAGTTTCAGCCGTTTCATCATTACGTTGGGATGGAACAGGTAATAAATTTGGTCCCCCCTTTCTTGCCTTGAACATTCTTGGAAACCAAATGAAGCATCTGAAGATTCTTTACCTGGACAATGGAACTGAGGTTATTACTGGCAGCATTAATCTTGATCACAATCATTGTCCAGCAGGGTTATTTTTGGTTTACTTTATTTTCTCATTTGCTTCTGTTATCTGATATTCACAACCCTCATGGATAATCAATATTTGAGCGCAATATTTACATTTGAAGGAGTTCTTTTTAAATCGCTGCACAAAACATTTTATCTGAAAATTGTAGTACTTTCCTTTTCTTTTGCGTAGAGACCTTTCCCTACTGAAGTATCTTCTTCTGAATACTGCCGTTGCAAAGTTTCTTAGTGCCTATTTATTTTATGAAACAAAATAAGCAACAATTGATATTATTGTTATATGTGTTGTGTTTTCTTTTCGTTAATTGTTAAGTTCAATTTCTCCAATCCAAATAGGGTTATACCCCCCCCCCCCCCCCCCCGCCAAAACAAAAAAAAGGGGGAAGAAAAGAAAAACAAATCCGAACTGTTTTCTAGTCCAAACACCACCTAAATAAGATATTTTTATGATTTTTAATGTTGGTTATTTAGTAAAGCAGTTATTGGAGGGTAAATAACATTACACATTTTATGATTGTTCCTCCTATTGCTTGTCATGCAAAATTTTATTATCCAGCGTTTATTCTCCAGTACTCAGATCATAGTTGCTCGAATTGAGAAGTACCACTTAAGGTTATTTCGTTTATGATATCATCTCTTTTACCTCCTGTTTACCCAATTATCAAATGTCCTTAACGTGTAGGAGATCTTAAAATACCTATGGCTTAGTAGGTTAGCCACAAATCAGACATGAGCATCTTGGGTGGATGATGCCTAGCTTTGAGTTTCGAGAGGGTATCTGATTGTTTAGTCAAGCTTCAAAAGATTAAATTTATTTTTATTTTGTTAAATATAGGAAAGGGGAGAGCATGTACCAGCAGAGGATTCCTTTGAAGTAGCACGAAAAGTGAAGGAAATGTATTGCTATACTTGTTCTGACATTGTGAAGGTATTATTTATTTGTATGGGCCCATACAAGAGGAGTAAAAATGAATAAGTTGAAAGAGTAGTTTAAAAAAAGTTTGAAGTTCTTTCTGAGAATCCATCCAGTGCTCGAACTTGACTTATCTATTCTATATTTGCTTGAATTAGGGCAATCTACTTATCCCAAGATTTTAACTCCTCAGAATCCTCTTTTGCATTTGAGACTAGAGGTTACAACTGATTTTTGCTTGTAATAGGTCCTTATTGTCAAATGATTTCAGGAGTTTAATAAGCATGATAAAGAGCCAGGGAAGTACATCAAGCAATGGAGAGGTTCAAAACCGAAGACAGGAGCACCATATTCATGTGATATTGGCTATGAGCGATTTCTTGGTCCTGAGGTTGTCCTCTACCTTCAATTTTCTGAATCTTTTGAGCTCTAAAGTTTTACTTTCAATGTGCTTTTAAGACTACTGGAGTTGAGGTTATACAAGATGCTTGGTCAATGAATTAGCATTGTCTACTTCATGTTTACCCAAATCTCTTGAATTGTCCAAGAAATGTACAGCTCAAACCCTGCTTTTTCTGCATAAAGTGTATCTCTTTTTCTAAACCCTAATTTAACAGAAAAGACCCACGTAAAAATTAAAGAAATCTAGTTTTCATGCTTGTTTGACTTCTAGTCTCTTGTAAGATATATTTATTCATGTTAAGATTTTGGTGTCAGCCTCTTGACCTCCGACCTACCGATATGGTGCTCGAGTCATGCAGGGTGATAATCTGGGAACCACTGAAGGGGTGGGAGAAATTCAAAGGAACAAAAAGGAGCTTTGGGCTTAAATCAACATATACGTAAAAATAGGAGAATTTTCATGGTGATTAGCTTCAGATTTTAAGTTTTGTTTGTGTTCACAGGTTTTCTTCAATCCTGAGATCTATAATAGTGATTTTACGACCCCTTTACCTGATGTGATTGACAAATGTATCCAGTCTGCACCAATTGACACAAGAAGAGCTTTATATAAGGTAATTTTGTTGCTGAATTCCATAGAACTATTCTCTAGTGATTCAGATCAACAAAAGGTTCCTCATATCTCGGATGAACTTAAGTCGTGTATGAACATCCTCTTCAATGTGAGTGTGATGCATTCTGCACTTTTGGAAATTCAGAATATTGTTCTATCCGGAGGATCAACCATGTTCAAAGACTTCCATAGAAGATTGCAGCGAGATCTCAAGAAGATTGTGGATGACCGTGTTCATGCATCAGATGCTCGTTTAGGTGGAAATGTCAAAGTAAGCCTTTTTCCCTCTCATTCTTGCCTGAATTTTAGGTGACAAATAAATGTTGTCTCCAATATATCAAGGTTGCTTGATTGCTGGAATTTTAAACTCAGGCACAACCAGTTGAAGTGAATGTTGTCAGCAATCCTATCCAGAGATATGCAGTTTGGTTTGGAGGTTCTGTACTAGCTTCAACTCCGGAATTTTTTGCGGTATGTTTATCCTTTAGTTTCTACTTTTTTTTTATATTGTAGTTAATTACGGAAAAATGAACTTAATCCGTGTAATTTGCTGGTTTATGTATTCCACTGCAGTAGGAGAATTTAAATCTCTTTTTGGATGACCAATTGTTTTCTTTTTATGTTAGGCTTGCCATACAAAGGCAGAATACGAGGAATATGGAGCTAGCATATGCCGAACAAACCCTGTATTTAAGGGAATGTATTGATATTGAACCAATCTCAACTGGTGATTGTTAAGGCACTTATTCTCAAGATGTTCACATTCGACAAGCTCGATCCTTCCATCCTTGTGTTCAGCTCCAAGTTGAAATCCTACATCTGCCGGCACCTTCAGTTATGTAAGGGGGTTGGAGGCTCTGTAGAATATACTTTGATGGATTGAGCTGTAACAGAATGGTGTTATTGTATTTTTCTCCATGAGCTGCACATGCGGTCTGGCCTGGGGGGAAATTGCTGTTATCGGCAGGATCGGTTGGCACTTCCATTTGACAGATGATTTCGCAGATTGGTTAGAAGACATTTACTGAGCTGGATGTTATTTTCTGAGTGTTCAGCTCAATCTAGGGATTTACCAGTTTATTTTGTTAAGAAGCCAAGATAATAAGCTTCAAAGAAATGGAATTAGATTTTTGTTTTTTCAATTATATTTGAAGGATTGATTAGAGGATTGTAGAATCACGCGGAAGCTCGTTTTCTCTGTAGACGTAGTCTAATCATTACAGCTGTACCTGTATATTTGGTTTTTGCACTATTGAATCTTCATTCAAAAAAAAAAAAAAAAAATCTTCATTCTTTTTGGTATTGTTTCCTAGTCATTTTGTCCAGTGCAGTTTAATCTGCATTTCAGAGCTTTTATAAGTCGTTTTTTATTACTATTAGCTTTTGGCAAGTCTTGATGGAAAGATTTCAGTTTGGGTTTTCCTAAGCAGTTAAAGAAAAATTGCTTTGTTTGTTGTTACTACAGAGGCCTAATAAAAGGTGTTTTTCCCCACTCCTTTCTTGATGTAATTGTGTACTTTGTCATTCTTTGACAATTTGGAGGAGTTGAAAAGATACTTTGGAAGAAGCGTCTCCCTCAAGAAATATTTCATATCTATGACATGCGAACGTAATTTTTCACACATTGGGTTTATAGGTATATAGCTTTCGATGTACTAACTGACGATGTACAATGAACATTCTGTTTTCTTTGTACACCCTTCATTTACTTTGATTTGTTCATTATATTAAAAATATATTTTTATTTTTACTTTTCTATTTAAGCAAATCAAGAGAAAGATAAATATTTTTTTTTATTTTACCGTTAATATTAATTACTCATTCTTCAAATTATTTCTCAAAATTTTGTGAAATGCTATTATTATCATTACGAATATTATGGTAAAATTTATATTTTATTTGTTATTTCTTAAGGAAAGTATAAAGTACAAAGAAAAGGAAGCAGCTGATTACCAGCAACTGCAGCATAATTTTAGCCTTGATGAAAGTCAACAGGATTTTTGATGATTCCTGTTTACCCTTAAATCTGAGTAACAATTGAATTTGTTCGTAGTGCTAAGGATGCGCGAATTAATTTGATACAACGTAAAGTATATTGCAAATAATCGGAATATAATAGATAAAAGGAATAACCAAACCACAGTAATTGAGTAGCTGATGACAAAATATAACAAAGAAGGCAGAGTTCGGTAAACAGTAGCAATTCTTAGTATTTTCTCTTGATATGTGTTGTGTCTTACAATGAAGATAGATGCCCTTCTTATAAGTAAAAGAAAGACTCCTTAATATAGTAAAAACCCTAACTACAAGATAAAATCCCTTCAATTAAGGGATGGGATATCCCTAAAATGATGGCTTAACGTCTATAACGGTTGAGATATTTGCTCCCGCCGAAATATCAGGAATCCACGAAATATCCGGTCGAAACTGATCTTTTGTTACGAGATGTGCTTTCGTCGGCCAATGTCGGTCACCCCGTTTCGGTTGCTCCAATTTTGTGCTCGACTTGCTGACCTCGAATCGAGGTAACCCGGTCTTGCATTGTGTCCGGGCTCGACTCTTCTCGAGCAACCGATCGTATTCGACCCAATATTCCTGAAATCACTCCTTTACATAAAAGGAAATCTTTATATATCTTTGTATTCACGCTGTAAATTATTGTATTCACGTTATGTATTTATTCCTATGTAAATCTGGACAATAAGGGAATAAAGCTGGATTTGCCCAAAGAAATTTGTCTCTTTTATGGTGTCAGAACCGTCAGAGCCTAACAACGTGTTTAGATGGTTTCGTAATGTACAGTAAAGTATTGTATTATATTGTATTATATTATTTTGATGTATATAATATTTGAATAGATTGTATTATTTCCTGTTGTTTCATGATGTCATATATTAACAATATAAAAATAAACTTGTAATATTTATCTATCTATATTATTATAAAAATATGAATATAAAGTCCGTTTACAAAAATAACCTTATAATATTAAGCATAATAACTCATAATAAAATGACATAACCGGAATTCAAGATATTAGCCTTATAATCCTATTAGTTTTAGAACATAATACTACACGTTAGGAATCCTACATGATTATAGTATAATTACTTTCCGACTGTCTAATTCATATAAAATTGAACAAGTTAATATCCTTAATAACGTAATCCTATTACTTTTATGATATACTTCTTAAAAATTCCTATTACTAATTTAATTTGAAAATGTATTATAATGTCCTATTACTAATTTAATTTGAGAACGTATTATATTGTCCAAATCCATTTAGAAAAAGGAGAACACATATTATTATAAAAACATAAATACAATATTAATATACCAAAATAGCCCTAAAATATTACACAGAAGAACTCATAGGAAAATGGCATAACATAACTGCAATAACTTATTTTTTGGACTACAATACCTTCTACATTAATTTTTAATATTTTTAAAATTAATAAAATTTGTCTATTAACTTTTTATTAAAAATATGTAGGAAAGTTTCATAAAATCAATTTCATCAGAATCCTCTGAATAGGCAATACATTATCACTCCATAATGTCCAATACCATAAAAAATTAAAAGTAATATTAAATGGACTGCATAAAGAGTTAAAATTGAGGGGGAAAAAATATCCCTACGATAATATATTTTTATATTATATTTGAACTATTTTTCTACTCAAACAATATTTTTTTTTATCAATTTTTCGTGTAATATTAAAAAAATACCCAATTTGTAAACAACAACTAAGAGAATATTTAAGAATGTAAATGTGTCAGAAAGAGAAAAAAATGGTCGGTAAGAGTCAATACCACTAATGATTCTACAAACATAAATATCTAAAAAAGTGAAATGTCATATCAATCTTTACTCTTTGAAAAAAAATTTATGGTGGATAAAATTATAATTAAGATTAAATATTCAAAACAAAAGATGAACTAATATTAAGATCTGAATCAACATAGAATAAATTATTTTTATATTAAAATCAAATAATTAATTATTTTAATTAATTATTTAGTAAGAGAATCCAATTTAATTATTTTTTAAATTCATCATATGAGTAAAATTCTTATTCAAGTTAAAAAAATCTTAGGGTACATAAATTTATTCCAGAAAAAGAGCGTTTGAAAAAAAGTAAAAAGGTTAATATGTTATTAAGAATCAAAATGATATACAAGTGTCTTAGGAAGCACAATCAAAGCTACATACAAAACAAGAACAATCTTTTAAGACTATATTATAAAGAGTTGATTATGCTATAAACGGATTATTCTTTGTAGATGCCTCCGACGGAATCGAAATAATATTTCTACATGCATTACTTGCAAATATCATATCAAGAGGCATGACACAGTTAGCAATAATAGCAAGTGGTGTACCAACAATGATTTTATTGTGAGGCCAACAATTTTAGATTTGATATACCTCATCAGACAATTTAAACAACCATCACAAATATATCAAAGCAGAGCAATGATGCTAAATTTATAAGGAAAGCAAAATTGATAATATGATATGAAATACTTATGGCTAAGTGTCAAATGGAGTTCTAGAGATATATTAGATATTAGTGAACCGTTTGGTGAATAATTAATGGTTTGGGAGGTAATTTATGTCAAGTACTACCAGTAGTTCCAAAATCAATAAAAGCAAAGACTGTAAAAGCTAGCTTGCCAAAGTTATACTTCTAGCCTCAAATGAAAAAGATTCAACTGACAAGAAATATAAAGTAAGAATTGATCCTGTATTTAGTATCTTCTTGCTTCGTGCCGAAAATGAATAGGAGCATCCAATAAAAGATGATTTGGTTCTTTCTGAACACTTGGGTATCAATTCCAATGGTAATAGTAGTGCATTTAATAAGAAGAAATATTTTTATCATTAGATTAAAACGCAATTTTTTGCAAATCACATGATAGAATTAAAAAAAATTCTTAGCTAGTAGAAATGAATATGTTGATCAACTAAATAAAAGATTGATTGCAAAATTTTATAGTAAAAATAAAATATTTTCCTGTTTTTGACTCAGCAGAAAATGATACCAATAGTTACTACTAAGAAGAATACTTAAATACTTTAACACCAAACATCCTCCTACCATACATGTCTATTGTCAAGTTTATTATTTCTTACGTATGTTAGTGTCACCGTATATATAATAGACTAAGTTGATCTTCCATTGTATATAGGTTATTTTGAAAAAATATATGCTCGTCATGCTACTGAAACTTAATTACGCCGAATAACTTATGTAATAGAACACATATGGTATATAGAAGTTTTGACAATAACATCATACATGCAAAAATTATGATATTGGTCAATGTGCTTCTAAGTATATCCTTATCCCTGAATTCAACTTTAGTCTTCCGAAACTAAGGAATATCTTTTTAAATTTGTGTGAAATTAATTTTTAGTATGTTTATGTTTTGCAAATATAATAAATAAAGCACAAGGCCAAACATTCTAAATATTGGACTATATTTACCGCAATATGTTTTCTTGCATGAACAACTGTATGTTGCACTTTCAAGAGGAATATCAAGATCGAAAACAAGAGTTCTGGTTAAGGTAGAGCAACCAAAGCAGTAGGAGGAAACATATACAAAAAAATATTGTCCACAAAGATGTGTTCGTAAAGATACCATCACATTAAATACTTTTAACTATAATACATAATTATCTTACTACCATGACAAAATTGATCATTTGTGTACGTTTTGATGATGTCCTTTTATTTTAAATTCATGTATTATGCTAATGTAATAATATTTTTCGGCACCTAGATGATTGTTGTATTATTATACATAATTTTTTTTATTAATTATATTTTATTGTTCCTTCATATAAATAAATATATAATTCATCAGTGCCATTATTAACGTGCAACGCACGTTCATAGATACTAGTACAGTTAAAAGTACGAAGGCTCTTAGCAAAATATCGTTTCGCCTTTTTTACCCTTCAAAATAAATTTTATATTGGACAATAATGTAATTTAAGTTAATTTCCTAATATTTAGGACTTCAAAATCAGCTAAAATTTTGATTATTAACTTTTCCTTATTTGAACTTTGAATAAACTCCTAATATTTAGGTTACATAAATCTGTTTTTATTTTAATTGTGTAAATTAATATAACTTCTTTCTTTATGAATTTAAAATAGAGTAAATTTTCTCATTTATAAATATTCTTTCCTTAGAAGTATACGATGTATTTACCCAACTTTGACTTTGTTATATTTCCTTACCTAAATAAACAAACGGAAATTTTAGTCTAAGGGTAAGGATCTTTCGGTTACAATTCGTTTCCAACAAGAATGACGTGAGGTTGGCATTATTTCAGAAGGAATTAAAATTTTATAGATATCCTTTTCAAAATAAAAGAGAGTTAGGTCTATCGTGGGTCTCATTAGTAGAAGCCGAGCTAAATTAAATCTTCTTTTCGAATTTCTTGAAAGAACAACATGAATTGGTTGTTCTGTATTTGTTGGTGATTGAATGAACTTTGATTTAACTTTATAAATCTATTGTATACTTTGCAATTATATAGTTTACAAGTAAAAAATTTCTCTTACGAGTCTTTCACATATTCAATATTGATTATATTTAAAGTGATCAAGTGCGAAGTGATTTCAATTTGTCTCAATTATGTTTTCAATTCTATATAAAGTAAGTGTACATAGCTTTGAATTTAATTAAATCTAAATGCTATGTTCCAATAACATGGTTAGAAAATATTTGAATAATTAGAATTGCAATTAGTTGCACATGTTTCATACGCTAAAAATATCATAGATGTCACTTTTGCCTTCTCATGCGGATTTAATATAAGCATGTCAATCTTTAAAAAGCAAACATATGCGGCCATGGAGAGGTAAAAAATTCACTCTTATGTTTAATTTATATTGGTATATCATTGGCAAATTATTAATATTTAAACATTTGATATCCTTAAGATTTACCAAATGCCTTTCTTATTGTCGCCTTTCAGTCTTGGATGTGTTAATATTTACTGCTAGTATTAGGGACGCTATCAGTTTCTAACACATTGAAATCTCAAAATTTTATTACGTTATGATTCTAGTAATTAAATTTGTCTGATTGATGTTATATTATCACATTGAGGTGGAAAGGTTTGCGATGCTGCTGGTAGATGAATGAATCTTTTTCTTACCTTAGCTTTGTTTATCAATTATTTCCTTCATTTACTTTTAAGTGTTTTAGTTTGATCATGCGCACAATTTTAAAAGGGTAAAAAGTCTTTTGAATTTTAGTATTAGCATATGAAATTCATTGAATAATATTTCTTTGAAAATACTTAAATACAGTACTGTTTACCCTTAAATCCGAGTAACAATTGAATTTTTTCGCAGTGCTAAGGACGTGTGAATCAATTTGATACAACGTAAAACATAATGACAAATAATTGAAATACAATAAATAGAAAAGGAATAGCCAAACCACAGTAATTGAATAACTGATGATGAAATGCAATAGAGAGGATAGAATTCGATAAACAGTAACAGTTCTTAGTATTTTCTCTCGTATGTTTTTTCTCTTACAATGAAGATAGATACCCTTCTTATAGGTAAAAGAAAGACTCCTTAATATGGTAAAACCCCCAATTACATGATAAAATCCCTTCAATAAAGGGATGGGATATCCTAAAAATGGTGGCTTAACGTCTATGACGGTTGAGATATTCGCTCCCGCCGAAATATCAGGAATCCACGAAATATCCGGTCGAAACTGATCTTTTGTTACGAGATGTACTTTCGTCGGCCAATGTCGGTCACCTCGTTTCGGTTGCTCCAATTTTGTGCTCGACTTGCTGACCTCGAATCGAGGCAGCCCGGTCTTGCATTGTGTCCAGGCTCGACTCTTCTCGAGCAATCGATCGTATTCGACCTAATACAGATAGTCCCCTCGTTTATTGGAGAGTAAGGACAAAAAGCGATATGAACCGTCATTCTTCGAGCTTTTTGGCTAAGTAATCAATATCTCCATTAAGCGTGCCACGAAGTAAGAGTCATCAAATCGTTCAACCCTAAAAGGAACCTTTGTGTGACGGCAGTGCCGTGACGTACATGACCATTGACACAAAAAATCATTACCTGTCTCGTCTGCAGAGCCCTGTACCTTCTGTGCGCATTTAATGCGTGCATTTAATGTTTTTTCACCTCGTGTTCTGTACCGCCGCTTTTTGGGAAAGTATAAATGCTTCCTCCCTTCTTTGAGTTTATTTCTTTACTTTCACGTTGCTAAATAGTTTGTTTCTTCTAGTCTTCTTTACCAGAAAAACCTCTCTTCTCCTTTGCTTCTCGCTTCTGCTACTTCAATCGTCATGGCCAAAACTTCTAAATCAGTTCCCCAGAAACAACAACCTTCCCCTTCCCAGTCTGTTGAAAAGGCTGAGCCCATCCATACTGAGGAACCCTCCATGGAACTTCCATTAAAAGCCTTTATACAAGTAGGGTGCTTCATAGGCTCCGATTTCAAAGTCGAGAAGCCTTCCCCGGTGCCTGGCCGAGGCGAACCAGTCTCGCAGTACATTAGC
>MCJB01052139.1:1338-24821 GCA_002018475.1 Nicotiana obtusifolia | reverse complement strand
TGAACCTTCTACAGCTGCTGCAGCACCTGCACCCTCAGCTACCACCGACCCATCAGCCTCACACATGCCGGCCATTTCAAGAATGGGTTTAATTGTCCATCATACTAATTCTAAAATGGACCAGCTCTTGAAGTCATTGCCCTCGCTGATAAAACAAGCCTTGACTCCGCTACAACAACAACAATTAGAATTCGGAGAAAGGTTGTCAAAGCTTGAATCGAGGGTTGACAGCATTGAAAAAGGTGGAGTGAGGGGTCTACCCCAACTACAGTAGGATGTAAAATCGTTAAAGACCGACCTCCAGAAGATGCAAAATCTGGAGTTCGACATCTCATCTCTCCTCCCCAACGAGGGTCACCCGGGTGCTGGCCAGACTGACTTGGGCGTAGACTTCTCGACACTCATGGCAGACATCCCACCGTCAGTAGGTAAAGTGTCTCCGCCTCCCGCCCCTACAATACAAGTGGAATCTACTGATGACGAGACCTCGGAAGGGTTTTCAGAATCTGAAGAGGACAACTCCGAGGAAGCCAGTGTAGAGCTTGATGCGGGTGCAACCCCTATTCCAAAGGGAAAAGGAAAATAAATCGTACTGGCCACAGCAGAGGAGGAACAGGAGCAGGCAGACATCGAAGCTGCCATTGAGCGCTCATTGATAGATAAGGCCGCCAGGAGATTTCCTTCGGCGGGGGATGGTAGTAGCAGCTCAGCGGCTCCCCCACCGGCTTTGGACCAGACTCACTCGTCTCCTCCAGCACCGGTAGAGAGCTAGGTTATTTTCTTCGCGCCACTGCGCCTCCAGGGAGCCCCTTGTCCTTTGTATTTTCTTTTATGCATTGCGGACAATGCATGTGCTTAAGTTGGGGGTGGTAGCCTTACATTTCTATTTTGTCTGTATATTTGATTGACTTGTGAACATGTGTGTGACATTTGATATGTTTATATAGTAACGTTTTTATGATTTGTGTGTATATGTTGTTGTAATCAAATAGTTAGCAATAAACTCCCCTTGTTTTTTCTTTTGTCGGGTTCTTTTTCAAGGGTAATAGTAGAACCGGGCAGTTGAGTATGAAGTATATTGACCAGGATGGTACATCGGTTGACAATCAAGTATGTAACCATATGTGAAGTATAAACCCCTAGAACTAATCAATTAGGTGGATTTGAGGCTCGCCCAGTAACTCTAGGTCTACTTAGAAGCGCGTATTTATACACGAGGAAAGCCTCGAGTTACTAAATGCGAATTCCAAAGCTGTAAACTATGTTAACCAAACAGTTGTTGTGCCAGTGTGTGTGAGCTCATTGTTTTGTTAGTTCTTGTGTTCACTGCTGCCATCTAGAACTAGCCCGGTTGGTTCTTCGTTGCCTGTAATAGGTACGCTAAGTTAGAGAAGTGATCTTAGGCTTTCTTTGATTAGTGATGAAACCTTTCTAGCCTTTTCAGCCGACCTGTGCATAATGAATATCACTAGTACCCTATTTTGAGCCTTGTAGCCTTTTTCTTGGCCTCCGCATTACAACCTTATCCCATTCATCAAAGATGACTTCTTTTGAACCCATTCCTCCTTGAACATTGAGAATATTGTTAAAAGTTAAGTTGGGGGTGGGGATCAACAAGAAAATGGGCAAGATCGTGAAATACAATTGGAACCCCGTACCTCAAAAGCTTTTGTTAATCTATGGAAGCTTCGAAAAAAAAAAGAAAAGAAATATTCTATGTGGATGGTATAAAGAAGCTTGAAAATAAAATAAGAGGTACGCAAGTGGGGTTTAATGCGGGATTGTAAGGCCATTGAGGCTGTGGGATCAAAAAGGAACAAAAGGTTGAAAGAAAGAAGAGTGTAATGAGTGTTCAAGGAGGAAGTAGCCACTATTATCTAAATATACATCCTACCTTCCTTAAACCGACATTACAAGCTTATAAAGTCCTTATGTGATCTCTAACCAAGTGTTCTTATAACTAGGCGATGAATTAAAATAAGGGCAAGCCTATGGCATGGCAGGTGGTGGCACTTGAAATTCTATTCTGAGAGCGAGTGTACTAGTTCTTTTGTCCCTTGATTTTGCTATGATAAATACTGTGAGAGTGGGACTTTCTTTCTAGTGAGGGCACATACACTGCTAGGTTGATAGTCAGTTGAGCTTTGAGTAAAGCATAAGTAAAATCAGCTGAAAGTAGCATTTAGTTACTTTGTTGAGGCTCAAAGTTCACTAATTGATTGTTTGCCTTTGAGCATTTCAATGAGTCAAAGGGGGTACAGTGGAAAAAATGGTTATACTTAAGATGTTAACAACAAACACCGTCCTTGGTCAGTGTTGCTTCATATTTTGATAAGTAGAGTCTAGTTTAGGTACAGTGTCATGCTAGTTGCTTGAGGACAAGCAAGAGCTTAAGATGGGGGTGTTGATGTGCCGGGTAATTTCGGCACATTTTGATACTATTTGTTTAGAGTTAACTTGTTCTACGTGCTAATTATCACGATACTTATGTAATTTTAATGTGATTGTAGTGTATTGGGTGAAGAGATCCAGAAGCATGAAAAAGAAGTCCAAAAAGCCAGTTAAAGGCAAGAAAAGAGGTCAGAAGCATCGCAAGGTAGATTATGCGATCGCAAAACAGCTATGCGAGTCGCAGAATTCATAGGAAGATCGCAGATGCAGACAGAACTTTGAGCCAACTTTCAGGTGGAGAATGCGGTCGCAAATGCGACCGCAGAACAGGGATGCGAACCGCATTATTACCGCAAACACGAACAGAGTCTGGGTGAAAAATAGAGTAAAGACTGCGATTGCAGAGAGTCAATATGCGAACCGCATTTTCAGCTGCGATGAGAAGGAAGCTGACTGGTATGATTTGCGATGGAAAGTGAAGGTTTTGCAAACCGCATTCCTGTTCTGCGACAGGAATGCGACCGCAGACGTGTACTGAGGCCAAACGTAACTGCTGCTCGCCTCGGGTTTTGGGCTTCTATAAATAGCTTTTCTAGGGTTGTGTGAAGGGGGACTTGTCAGAATTCATAGTGCAAAGTACCGCCTTTGGTTATTTTTCAAATTGAGAGAAGTTTTTGGGTGATCAAAACTGAGAACTCTATATTTTTCTAAGATGCATTCAGTTATTCTTCTTTGTTCTTCAGTTTTTAATATGTGTAACTAAACTTCAATACTGAGGTTGTGAACCCTAGATGGGTAGAAAGTTATTGAAAGTTTGATATTGATTCCAACTTCAAAAGAAGCTTGATATTTATTTATTTCTTGTTCTTAATTAATCGTTAGTGGTTGCAAACATTAAGGAATGCCAATTTACGCTATCGTATCTTGGAAAAGTGAGATAGAGTTTGGTAGAGATAAATAACGATAATTCAAGGCTTTAAACCTTGTTTGACGAAATCACTTAGGAATAAGTAGATTTTAATTTGACGAATGATTGGGTGTTCTTAAGTTAGACTCTTTAGTATTCGGGAGAATCATAAGAGGATGCATTATCCAAGTGTTGGGAAATACTGGATGATAAGTTAATAAGAACCAATTGCATATCAAGAATGGATTCAATATCAATATCAAAAGCATTCTACTACATTAGGGGGAACACAACCTTAGTATCTTAACTTCATATTTTTACGTTCAAATTATTCTCAAACTGAAATTCTTAGTTTACTTTTCTTTACATACTCAACATCAACTTATTCTACTTGGCTACTTGATAGAATTACGATTAAGTAAAGTATTGCATTAATTGGATAATCGTTTCACACCTATTCCTTGTGGGATTCGACCCCAACCTTGTTGGGTTACTATATTTGACATCGATCGCTTACACTATTGTTAAGGTGTAATTTGAGCGAATCAGTAACAAACTTAGAACAAGAGAAAAGTAGAGATTGAATAGGAACTCAAACTTTACTCAAAATTTTCCTAAACACTATTTTGTGTATTAATTTCTCAAATGTTAGGTGTGGTTGGTGTGTATATCTTGCTATGTGTTTTATTAGGTAAAAACATTAAAAGCTCCAATTTATAGTGGCTGTTGAAGCCTTAGGGTTTCACAGATTCAAATCAATAGTGGAGAGTGACGAAGGAGTGGTGATGCAAGCACAATCGAGGGAAATTAGAATAAGCAGAGGGGAAAAATGTTATGAGAGTTTTACCTGAGTGTGTGACAGCCGGTACAGGTGAGAAAACCAACGGATAAAGACTGAAAATCCACAGGTCACTCCACTTGACCTCTGGCTTCGAATTATCATCATGAGGGGCTCATGCATGAGGGATTTTGTTGCAGCATTGAAGGATTTGAGGACTGGAAGTTTCATGTTTGTGTCTAGGTCAGAGGAATTCGAGATTTCAAATTTGTATGACAAAATGGGGAAGCACCTGCGAGAATCACGGATAGGAAAGAAGAAAGAATGATTTTGGCGTTAGGATTTGTGACATTGCACGAATTTGTGCAAGGTCTGTGACTGATTTGGTTATGGCGTTTGAGAGAATAGATAGAGGAAAGGGAAAGGGGGGAGGCGGGGTTAAAGGAAGAATGATTTAGGGTTAGGGGATTAAGGGTTGGCCATCTGTGACTTAAGGTTGAGAGATCAGATCTGGGCAGTTGATCTTTTAGATCAACGGTCCTGATTTTTTAGGGAATAAATCCTTTTAGTGGGGAATTTTGGTGGCCATTGGATCTTGTGTTCAAACGGTTTAGAATAAATCTCTAGGTGTTTAATATTTTAAAGGGGAAATAGAGTTAAAAAATGTGGGCCGTTGATAGAAGAAATGGATGGCCGAGATGATTTGTGTTTTGTTTTGTGAGTGTGGGAGACGGGTGACATAGCAGGTCGTGATTGGCTGAGAGGTAATGGCAAGGATTGCCAATAGGGATTGAGGGGGTTTTTTGGGTTGGGTATTTTCAGACATGGGCTTGAATATTGGGCTAAAATTGATCTAAAAGATAGCCAACCCATATTTAATTAAAGAATTACAATTATAGCCTTTAGCCTTTTAGTCCCTTTTGAAATTAAATTAAAAAACTTAATTATTTTTAATAAAATATAGTAAAATCATAATTATAAAATATACTACTAATCATTGTAATTAATTAGTTATAAAATACTTTGTTTTCTAGATTATAACACTAATTTTGAATTATTATCATAATAAATTAATTAATTAGAAATTAAGGAATAATTCATTAAATTAATTATAAAGCCTATGTGATGTATATAAAAACTATTTTAATAATCTAATCATGGTATACTTATAATTATAACATTGAATTATCAATTTCAAGATTACTAATACTGAATTAATCTTGTAAAAATAGGTGTTATTGATTGAAAACACTTTCAAAATATTCGTTGTGAATTATTAAGTATAAATAAAGTAATTTTGAAAGGGAGGGTCAAAATTGGCCGTCAACACATGTGGCCCAAGAATGCCATCGAGTCTAACTAAAACTCGCACTTGGAGAATTTAGCATATAGCTTCTTCTCCCGCAAAGTCTGGAGCACAATTCTCAATTGCTGCTTATACTCTTCTCGGCTGCGAGAAATACCAGTATATCATCAATAAACACAATAACGAAGGAATCCAGATGCGGCAGAAACACGCTATTCATCAAGTGCATGAAAGCTGCTGGAGCATTGGTCAGCCCAAAAGATATCACCAAGATGCCCGTAGTGGGTTCTGAAAGCCATTTTTGGAATATTTAAAGCCCGAATTTTCAACTGATGGTACCTCAATCTCAAGTTGATCTTCAAGAATATTATGGCACCCTGAAGCTGATCAAATAAATCATCAATATGGAGTAGTCGGTACTTGTTATTGATAGTAACTTTGTTCAGTTACCTGTAGTCAATAAACATCCTCATAGAGCCGTCTTTTTTCTTTAAAAATAGAACTGGAGCATCCCAAGGTGAAACACTCGGTCTAATGAAACCCTTATCAAGTAAGTACTGAAGCTTTTCGTTCAATTCCTTCAACTCCATTGGTGCTAGGCGATAGTGTAAAATATATATAGCTAAGTTTCCGGCACCAAGTCAATACCAAAATTAATATCCCTACTGGGTGACATGCCCGGTAGATATACTAGAAACACATATGGGAACTACCTCACTACCGGAAATGACTCAATAGTAGGAGTATTAGCACTAACATCCTTCACAAAGGCTAAGTACTCCAAGAACCCCTTCTCAAAAATTTGTTGCACCTTCAGGAAAGACACCACCTTACTAGGAACATGACCCAATGAACCTCTCAAATCCAACACCAGCAACCCCGGCATAGCCAACGTCACATTCTTGGAGTGACAATCAAGAATAGCATGATATGGTGACAACCAATCTATGCCCAAAATCACATCAAATCCACCATATTGAGTAGTAGAAGGTCAACCTTAGTCTCATAGCCCCCAATTGTGGCCAAACAAAAACGATAGACACGGTCCACTACAATAGAATCCCCAACGCGTGTAGACACATAATAAGGGTATCCAAAGAATCACGAGACATATCCAGATATGAAGCAAAGTAGGGTGACACATACGAATAAGTGAAACCCGGATAAAATAAAACTAATCATCTCTGTGACAGACAGGAACAATACCTGTGATGACGACATCTAATGCAACTGCCTCAGTCCTATTAGAGAAAGCATAATAACGGGCCTGGCCTCCCCCTCTAGGATGTCCTCTACTCACCTGCACCCTCCACCTCTAGCTAGGTGTGCAGGTGGAGTAGCAATGAGAGCAGAAACTATGGCTTGAGTACCCCGCGGAGGTCCACCACTCCGATGTCTGGGACAATCTCTTATAATGTGTCTAGTATCACCACACTCAAAACAACCCCTCAGCATGCGTGGTTGCTGGTACTGAGTCTACCCCGAATGGCTAGAATGACCGTTATAGGAACCTTGTGCAGAAGGTGCACTAAAAGATGGATGTCCAATATGAGTACCCTTAGGTCCCTAAATAGCTAGAGCGCTGCAAGTAACCTAAAGTGCAGACTGCACTTGTCGACTGATACAGCCTCTTCCATGACGAGCTGTAGCCAAAGAGTGGGAACCAATGAATCCTCCAAAACCTCGAGGCCTTTTGGCCTACCTATCCCCTCTCTCCTTCTCGCGGATACGCTCTAACCTCCTAACGATCTCCATAATCTGGTGGAATAGAGTCTCAGTCTCCAACTCCAGTGCCATCCCAAATTTGAGGCTATAACCAAGTCCCTCAATATATCTATACACCATGTCTCTAATAGTGGAAACCAAAGCAGGTGCATGACGAGATAATTTTGTAAACCTCATAGCATACTTGGACACAGTCATACTCCCCCGACGCAACTACTCAAACTTGATGCGCAACTCGTCCCTCCGGGTCTGAGGATTGAACTCCCTCAAGAAGCGATTAGTGAACTAGGTCCAATTATGTGGCACTGCGTTAGCTGGACTACTCGCCTTATAAGTCTGCCACAATCTATATGCCGGCCCCGTCAGTTAGAAAGTAATAAGGTTGACCCCGCTCAACTCCACTATGCCCATATCAGACAGACTACGGTGACACTAGTCTAAGAGACCATGTGCATCCTTTGAAACTCTGCCACTGAAGCGAGAAGGATGATACTTCTGGAACTTCTCAAAACTTTTTTGCACCTCAACTGAAGCAACTGGCCCAACCTCGGGCTGAATCGCAATCCGGGTTGCACCAGTATGACACCTAGAGCCTGATCAGCATGAGCCCGCTACTCTGGAGTATGGGCGACGGGAGTCTGTGCTCCACCCCCAGCCTGTAAAGTAGCTGGTGTGACCGTTATCAACCCTGCCTGAGCCAAGGTCCCAAGCATGCTCAGAAAGTGCGCTAAAGTCTCCTGAAGTTCAGGGGAAGAAACAGGCCCCTTTGGTGGCTGCTCTCCAACCAGAGCTACTGATGGCTCCTCAGTCACAACCCTAGAACGTCCACTCACAGCGGCATGTGCCCTGGCTCTTCCCCTACCTCTATTATAATGACCCAACCTGTTTTTGAGCTCTAGTGCATCGTATGATGGTTTGAGGCCTTGGGTAGCTTCACTTTATGTATTATGACTTGCACGTGTGGTTGGTTCCGATTTTCGAAGAGTGCAAAGTTGATTTGGAAGAATAATTCTCAATTCGGAAGTAGGTTTGACTTTTGAGTAAACGACCTCGGAATCAGGATTTGAAGGTTCCAATAGGGTTGTATGATGATTTTGTACTTGGGTGTACGTTTTGATCGAGTTTCAGAGGGACCGGGAGCGTTTCGGCGCTTATTGTGGAAAGTTAGCATTTTGAAGGTTTTAGAATTTCCCAAGTTTGATTTGAAGTGGACTTTGGTGTTATCGATTGCTCTTTGGGATTCTGAGCCCTGGAATAGGTTTGTATTGTGATTTTTTACTTGTACATAAACTTTGACATCATTCTGGAATATTTAAGTATGATTCAGACGCGTTCAACGAAGTTTTAATATTTGAAAGTTAAAAGAAGACTTTTGATCGTCGGTTCATGGTTTTGTTGTTATTCGTGACATTTCGAGCCTTTGGATAAAGTTGGATAAGGTATTGGAACTTGTTGGTGTGATTGGACAGGGTCCTGATGCCCTCAGGTGTGTTTTAGGGTGCTTTCAGACCATTTTTCCTTATTTTGCAACTGCTGGTGCTAGTGTCTAGTATTGTTCTTCGCGAACACGAAGAAAGGCACGCTTTCACGAAGAAGGAATGTGGCTGCTGGGAAATTGTGCTACGCGTTCGCGAAGATTGTGGAAGAGGTTCATTGCATTCACGGTAGGGGCGTTGCGTTCGCGAAGGGAAGGCTAGGCCTGGAGTGTTTGGTCTTCGCGTTCGCGTATTGGTTGTCGCATTCGCAATGTGTCGCCTGGGAGAGCATCACATTCACGAGCCTTGTCTCCTGTTCGCGAAGAAGAGTTTATGCTGGTTGTGCTTCGGGAATCGAGGGTCAAGCCGCGTTCGCGAAGGAGGATCGGCTGGGAAGAATGCTTTTTATTTCGGGACTTAGCCCATTCCTCTCATATTTTCATTTGGTTGGGGGATTTTTGGAGCTCTTGGAGGGGAGATTTTCATCATCTATTGTGAGGTAAGTTTTTTCCACTTGTTGCAAGATAAATACATGGATTATTTATGGATTAAAACATGGAAATTTGTAGATATGGTGGGATTTTTGAAGAAAAACCTAGAATTTGATGTTTTTCGATTTTAACCACTAACTCGGATAAGGAGTGGGAAATAAATTATATATTTTAGTTCGTGATGTTATGGGTAGTAGTTATCTTAGAGAATTTTTGGAATCCGGGCACTTGGGTCCGGGGAGTTGACTTTGTTTACTTTTCGAGCGGAGTTGGAAATTGTTATAAATTTTTAAATTACGAGTTTTGGAGTATATTTTGATTGGTTTGCACGTTATTTGATTAGTTTCGGATTTTCTGACATCGGTTTGAGGAGTTAGAGAGGCATCGGTGTCGGTTATCGAATTTCGGAGCGATGTAAGTCTCATCTCTAATCTTATGAGGAGAAAACTACCCCGTAGGTGTTATAATTGTTATTTGCTTCTAGTTGTGGGTGCTACGTACGCACGAGGTGACGAGAGTCTGTACGTAGCTAAGATCATGCTTGTGTCCTGGTAGACTTAGGACTTTATCATGCAATATTTGTATTATTTGAACTTAATTTATTAGTTTAATTACTTAAATTTATAATTCAAGTTTGATTTGGGACTATGTTAGGCCGAGCTTCATTACCTTGAGCTCTTTAGGGAGATATTCGATTGTTGGTGAAAGTCAAGCTTACTTTATGCAACACGTGGACCGCAATTTGATAAGTCTCTTTTCTTCATGTGGATCGGGTTGAACGTCTTGGCAGTATATTTGAGATGCATCCATGGTTCTTGTCGATCGACCCTCACTAGTGTACATATTATTCTGGATCGGGCCATACAACCTCGGCATAACTCATGCGTAATATTGCTAGGAGACCGAATATTCATGAGACTTCCCTTTTGATTGAGACCTGGCATTTACATATCCTTACCTGTTTGAGAAAGTGCTTGATATTCCTTATATGTTTGTGATAGCACTTGATATTTCTTATCTGTTGAGATAACATATGATAATTGAGAATTTCACATGGGCATCATGTTGGAGGATTACGTTAGTTACGGTTCTTACCTCATTATTACCGTTGTGCTTCATATTTATTTATAATTTATTTCAGTGATTTATTTGACCACTAGTAAGTGTTGATGTTGACCTCTCGTCATTACCTCTCCGGGGTTAGGCTAGATACATACTAGGTACGCGTTGATTTACGTACTCATGCTACACTTTTGCACTGATGGTGCAGGTATTTCTGGTGGTCATTTGGGCGCATGGGCGCAACTATTGAGGGGACTTTACGGTGAGATGCATTCTATGTTACGATCCACAACACATGGAGTCTCTGACATATTTATTTATGTTGCACTGTCTATTTTACATTCCGGATAGATGTTGTATTAGTATTGTACTTCCTAGTAGATGCTTATGTACTTGTGACACCGGGTTTTTGGGAATTTCTAAAAGATGTTATGATTTTACTTGTTATCACCATTTTCTTTTTATGTTTATTTATATTTTATATTTCTCTTATTTTCTATACATTAACTTCCTTTATTCAACAAAATCATTAAAGTAATAAAATGAATGATTAAGTTGGTAGTTCAACGTTTGCTTTCTTGATGGAGTAATGAGATTGGATATTTTTGAACTTGGTGGAATTCTTGTTTGTGTTGTGGTGTTGTCTTCCTTGTTTGAACGCACTAAGGCTCATCAGTATGATGGTCTCTATTTGTTTGTCTTTGGGTCACGGTGTTGTGAAATGGTATCTAAAAAGCGGTTATCAGAGATGATGATGTGTTGTGATTTCAAAGTCGAATCGGTGCTTCGAGTGTTGATAGTTTGAGAGAGATGATCATTGAGGAGGCTTAGAGTTGATGGAATTCTATTTGTTCGGGTGCTACGAAGATGGATCGTGATGTGGGCCGTCATTATTGGTGCCGGAAGATAGGCCAGTTCTGGATATATCGCGGTGGTTGAATTGTTAGCAGGTCGAGTATGAGCATCAAAGATCGAGTAAGTCGACTCAGTAGGAGGCTAAATCAAAGTGGGATTGGGAGCGTATTGTATGGATTTGGTGTTAGGGTAGCCACTTGCCTTGAGAAAACTTCGTGTGATTGGGTCATGGCGGGTGGAAGACTAAGTCTTTTTATTTCGTTTGAGATGGTGGCTTCTATACTTAGGAAGTTTGAATATCACGGAAAGGAATTTTCTTAGAATGAAGAGGGATAGGAATGCTTGATTGTCGTTTTGGGATGCTATGTGACTTTGAGTTTTGAATGTATTGTTGGACCTTTAGTTGATTCTCATGGGATGATCGGACTCTTACAGCTGGCGGATGAGTGTGAACCTAGGAGAATTAACTGATTTCATAATGGATGCGATTATGGCTATGCCGTTAGAGGATGTCAATATGAGGTTCCATATGTGGGCTATCTCCTGTGAGAAGGTTAAGGGTTGCATGACTTATGATGACGTTCCTGTAAATAGTTTTGCCTTCTGTCCTATGGGATGCATGTATTGCGATGTGAGCTTGGATTTCTTAAAGAAGATGTTGCGACTCCTAGGAGGTTGTGCGTTTGGGGTTGGTAATGCAGGGTATGTCACGATTAGTGCAACAAGAACTTATGAGAAATTGAGCTGAGAAACGTTGTGAAAGCATGGTAGCTTGAAGGAGAAGGCAATGTGGGTTCTTGATTTATGTGATTGTAGCGTAAAGCTAAGTGAAGGAGTCTACCATTTATGATTAGGTCACGTGGTTATATGCCTTTGCAATTTCGGGTTATCGGCACGTTCAGGGATCATTTATGACTAAGGGAAGAAAACATCAGGGGTAATTCGAGTAAGGGATTTGATGGACGTGTGCTACATGTAACCTTATTGAGGGCTGTGGAATGATTCAGCTTTTATACTTCTGGTGGAGGTGATGTACTAGGGAAAGGATTCATCCGGTTGCTTTATGCAAATGCTCATGGGCTAACGGAGCACTAGTTGTTTGGTTAAATAATCTGGGCTGGATTAGAGTGGGCGACTCTCAATAACGATTCTAGTGGATTCAGGATTTAAGGTGTGGTGCTTAAGGATTTTCGGGCTCGTTATGTGGCTGAGGATTAGGTTTTGTCATAAAGTGTCAAGGGTACTTGGAGTACTTCTATGTTATCATCGGGTCTACGGTGCATTGTTAGAGAAATGGGAGGAACAACTTCGGATTCGCAGAAGATCTAATTAGCGCAGGTGTACAAAATGGCTTATGGGTATTGAGACGGCATGGTCTCATGATTTGGGTCACTTGGGATGAGTGTTGATTGAGGTCCGTTATGTTTTTGAATGGAGGTATTACTTCGAAGGTAAGTCAGGAGTAAATCAAAGGAGTTGAGTCAGTTAGTAGTGGTTTGAATCAGTATGGTTAAGGAAATGATCGGTTCCTTCGGTGTGGTAAGGTTATACAGGTATTCGTGGCTATGTTGCGGGCTTGAAAACCTCTGTAATTTGGCGGTCTGATGGGATTCAATCCCGATGGTTCGGTTATGTGCAAATGGGTCCCGAAGGGTTATGATGGTATCGTTCACGACATAAGTTTTGTGTCCTTTGAAGTTATGGGGGAGTTGGTTGTGTATTGCGATTCTTCTTCTGAATTGAGTAAGTGAGAGGGTTCTGGCCGATGGAGTTGCTAACCCGCTGGTGGTTCAGTATTTATGATGGGATTCTTGCACTCTCATGTGATAGCATAATAGGCACAATGAGCAGTGTGAAAATTATAATATGAGGATCAAGGTTACGGTCCAGTTCTGACAGGAATGTCATGAGCTCGGAAGAGCGGGGGAGAAATTTCAGGAGTCTAGGGTATGCTGGCGCTATTTTAGTCACCTGAGAATGGTGTTCTATGGAAGAGGCATTATGTATTGAATTGTGGATTCCTGATTTGCATTGCAGAAATACTATGGTTGGTAGCCATGGATGTGTAGGTTTGCTACCTGGTGCAGAAGGTCGTGGGAGTATCTCCCGCGAGATGATCGTATAAGTGTGACGTGTAATCATTTATGTGGTAGAGATTGAAATTGGGTATATAGATTCTGGTACTGTTGTTAATTGGAGAGTTTATTACTGAGGGACACTCTGTTCCTTGGTTGCAGACTGTGGAAGTTTGTTCCTGATTTGACGGTTGGTTGTATGTGTCATGAATAGGGTCATTGTTGATCTTTGGGAGGGGATGATCGGAATCGGATTTGAGGTCCATAGGTAGGTCTAATATGAATGTATATTCTATTCCATATCAGTATGCTTAAACGACATAGCATTGCTTATGGATGAGTCTTCGGGAGTGGTGGATGATACTCCTGCCTTAGTATATTTCAGGTGCTACACTTTTATGCCATGTGGGTTGTGATCCGGCTTTGATATTCACACGTGTGCCGTGATCCTGTGCATCTTGTGGTGTTATATGAGTGAGGTGGCTCTCGAGATGAAGGTCATTTGTTGCACCTTAGTCGTACTTGGTATTTTGTAGCGCATAGCGCCATCTGTCTCCCCAGGCTTATGTTTATGCACTTGGCGTGCTTGTGGTCAATATTTAGGCATTTCATAGGTATAAGCATTTTGGCTTGATAGATATTTCCTTATTGATTGTTATTTGTGGGTCGGGTGGCACGCCGCCACGGGTATGATGTTTAGATCGGGTTGCACGCCGCAACAGTGGGATGCTGAGTACAGTTCCTTATACGTATTTTGTGTGTTTTGTTTCTTACACTTGAGGTAGGTTCATAGCGTTTGTCTGTGATTTTAATGTTATGCAGGTTGGGTAGTTCATTACAAGAGTTTGTTTTTGCTTATTGGTCATATTCAAGTTGTATCTTGTTAGGGCATTGATGGCATCGTATGAGATTCTAAACGGGGCTTGAGGTGGCTTATTGCCCGAATAACTTGTACTGGGTGAGACAAGGTTGTTGGGCCTGTAATCAGTGCAATCGGATTTATATAATGTATATTAGAGGGAAAATGTCACTAATCAGTTCAGAATAAGGCAATGGTTCTTGTCAAGCGGAGAGACTCAATGAGTTATTGTTTTGGCAGGTGGTCATGCGTTTCTACACATTTTTTTCATCGTTGCAGTATTGCGATGGTTGGAACATGACTTATATGTGTTGTGAGGGATATTACGGGCATCAGGTCATGAAGTTGCAGCTATTGTGGGTGGATGATGTGATTATGGGCCTACGAATTATGTGGTGTATTGTGTGATTTCAGCATGGGTGCATGATCATGTTTTGGTACAGCGTGTTGAGATTGATACGATGTACGTATGTTAAAATAGGACCTTGTAGAGAATTCCGGATGTTGGAATTCTGTTCTAAGGCTTGTGGGCTAAGGTAGCAGGAAGGACCTTCAGTCTGGCTTGAGCTAATGTGCTCATATGGGTTGTCGTGGCACGGGTAGTGCACGAGGTGTTAAACAGTGATTTTGGGCAACTCTTGAACGGTTCTTGGCACGTTCGAGGACCAACGTATGTTTAAGTGGGGAAGAATATAATGACCCAGCTGGTCGTTTTATGCTCTAGCGCGTTGTATGGCGGCTTGGGGCTTGGGTAGCTTCACTTTATGTATTATGACTTGCACATGTGGTTGGTTCCGGCTTTGGAAGAGTTTGGAGTTGATTCGGAATACCCCTTTCTTGAAGAAAGAGAACTTGGCCCATGTCTTGGTGTATTTTGACATGATTCTCAATACGCAATCTAAACTAGGAAGCATTAAGTTGAAAGAGTTGACCAAGGTTTGACTTTTGTGTAAATGCCTTCGAAATCGGGATTTAAAGGTTCTAATAGGTTCGTATGATGATTTTGGACTTGGGAGTATGTCCGGATCGAGTATCGGGTGGACCGAGAGCATTTCGACGCTTATTGTGGAAAGTTGGCATTTTGAAGGTTTTAAAATTTTCTAAGTTTGATTTGAAGTGAGGTTTTATGTTATGGATGTTTGTTTGGGATTCCGAGCTTTGGAATAGATTCGTATTGTGATTTGTGACTTGTACGTTAAATTTGGAGTCATTCCGAAATCTTTAATGTTACATCCCATGTTTTCATATTTAAGAGTATGTCGTAAATCAATTGATGTAAGCTCAAAAATGAGATATATTTTCAAGTACATAAAGTAAGTTAATCATGTTACCTTGGAGGTTACAAATATTTAAGATCAAGAGTAACAAGTACCAAGAGGGTTGGAATGCTTAGAAGCTAAACGAATTGAAGAAAATAAGTTTCGTCGAAAGTCGACAAGTTGAGAATGTTATACCATGTACCTTTAGGGTGAGGCTAGGGTTTTTATCATGATAAGGAGGTTATGTTATGAGTTATTTTAGTTGTATGATAGTCATGTATTACGGTTTGAAGTCAAGCGAGTTGTGGAACAAAAGTTGACAAAGGTCATCACAAGTTACATTCATAAATGTGCTGAATTTAGGTTTCTCCCAATATACTCGGTATTACAGGATGATCCACCTACCAAATTGAAGATCTACGGGTCTAGTTTCTAAAGCATTAAACCGTTCTTCAATACGACATGGGAGTAAAGAGATATTTGGCGTTTTTGCGAGATTGCACTAACTGCATACGGTTAAGTAGGTGTGTCACCTACTTGCTTAAATGAAAGGACAAAATATGTCCAAAAAGGGGCTAGTTTGGGTAGGCCAAAGAGCCCTTTTAAGGTCTGATTTCCTTAAGATATTACACTCATTATAGAGAAAAAAATCAGAGATAAGCCCATGCAAACTTCTCCCAAAAATTCAACACAAAACCCTAAATGATTTTCTCTTCTTTTCAAGTTCTAGTTGGAGTAACACTTAAGAGTTGAAGAACCAAGATAGGAGCTGAGATATTCACCAAATAACGTAAACATACTGCTACCTTTCATCCATTTTTTCTGCTGTAAAAGTAGAGAAGTTCGTTTAATAATTGTAAGAACTCACGGGACGGTGATCGGAAGCTGTGAGTTTGAGTTATTCAACTTGCAGTGGACTGCTTTGTGGGTTGTTTTGTGTTGTTGTTGGTTTGTCTATTTTGCGGCTGTTTTATGGAGTTTTGGAGGAGAAAGGGTCTGAAGAAACACAACATTATGGTGGAATGGTGAGCTGGTCGTTCATCGTTACATTTTTCGGTTGTTTGACACTACTATGGTTATCGTTTTGTGTATGAAGTGATTGGGGTGTGTGGGTCGTTTTGTGGTATTTTGTGATGGATATAAGGTTTTAAATGATGTATACATGTTTTTATGTTTGTGTTCTTGTTGTTTTTGGTGTCATGTCAAATTGGGAGGAAGTAAAGATTATTGGGGAGATGCTGCCCGTTTTATTACAAAATAAGCTTGTCGTTCGTTGTGCGATAGTTGTACCTTCCGTAACTTAATGATAGTATTATTATCATTGTCATAGATTACGGTGTGACAAGACGAGTTCAACATGGTTATTGGACAGATTGTGATAAGGTATGTTAAGGCTAAACCCTTCCTTAATTTTGGCATGATCCCGTAACTACATGCATTTGATAACGAGACATAAAAAGAAGTTCTTATTCCTGAGTTCATGCACATTATCCTAGTCTCATAAGTTATCATATTCTCCCTTATCAGGACTTCATATTCAGTTAAGTATTGTATTCTTCCAGACAAGAGAGCAGAGGGTCTATATATATATATATATACATTATTTCAGTATTTTCACCACCATCGAGCTATAATTGGTGGGCAGGCCCCTATTGGGCAACCTCAGATCATATGGTAAGTTACATACCGAGCCTACTGTGACCGAGTGCCTATAAGGGAGCCTAGAATGGCCAAGATATAAACCCTAGTATGGTCGAGCGCCTATGAGCGAGCCTATTATGAAAAAGCAGTTATACGTATTGAGCCTTATAAGGACGGACAACTATTTTACTTACTACATTGAGAGAGTTGAGTCAGTATTAGCAGGTAAGCATATCTTCAGATCTTCTGTGACTCCTAGTTTCTTTAAGTTGTTAGATTATTAGTTTAGTTTCAACTTTGAGTTATGCTATTGCCTTATATACTCGGAACATTATTTTGTACCGATGTCCCTTTTGTCGGGGATGCTGCATTTCATGCCTGCATGTCCTGATAGATAGCTGGATAGACCTTCCTAATAGACAGAGCCAAATATCAGCTTGGTTGGTAAGCTTCACTTCCTCGGAGTTACCAGGTCTAGAGTTTGGAGTCTATTTTACATATACAGGTTTGATGGGTAGGTCGAAGCCCTGTCCCGACCACGATACATTTCAGTTATCTCTTAAGGCTTGTAGATGAATCCCATGTATTTTTTATATCAATATTGTGGCCTTGCCAACCCTGTGTATATATTAAGTTTGGTATTGCTGGTTTGAGACATTCATGGTGGCCTCATCGGCCTGCACAACTATGTATGTGAGGTTTTGGGTATGTTTACCCCTCAAATGAGAGAGACGTCATTTTCAGATGATTCAGAATATAGCCTCATCGGCCTTTATTGGTATTGTCAGTTTGCAGGTAGGCCTGGTCGGCCTAAGTCAAGGATTACCCTTTTAGAGTTCACAGTTACATAGTGGTATGCTCGGGCCGAGTATGGCATCGGGTGCCGGTCACGCCTCCCAGTTTTGGGGCGTGACAAACTTGTTATCAGAGTAGTTCAATCCTAGGGAGTCTACAAGCTGTGTCTAGTAGAGCCTTTTTTATAGATGTGTTGTGCACCACATTATATAAACAGGAAGCTACAAGAAATGTAGGAGTCTGTTACCCTTCTTTCAAATCCAAATGGTGCGATAGAGCTAAGCCATAAGAGTTTGAGCCAGGAGCAATTAGAAAAATTTTAGCTAGCCAAAGTGCTAATACAACAGCAGGTAAGGGCACTAGTAGAGAGAGAATTCTTTACAACGTGTCCCAGTTTGATGCCCTATCAGATCATGCATACCAGATGTGCAAATTTCCAGCTTAAGACCCTAAGATGGGAATATCAAACACACCCCTCGAATAGCAGGCCATGGGAGTATAAGAAGGTAAAAGTATAAGTTTCAACATGTAACAAAAGCAAGGTGAAGGAGGGTACGAGATATCAGTTAGTGAAGATTATCAGTATTTACAATTCAGGCAAAGATATATAAGCATTCTAGGCTACCTTCAATAGTAACAAAGGTATGTACAATTGGCCACACCTATCTTAATTATGCCCTATGGGAGCTAACAGATATAGTTTAAGAGAAGGATGGGATATAAATATCCAGCTGGGGTTAGAGTAATCCAAAATGGTGGATAGATTGCTAGCGTTAGCTGACGTTTCTGAAGAATATTGCAAACGTGGTAATATTTCTCCTTGTGAGTGTAACACTCCGTTAATTTGAATTAGTTTTAGATGCATTAAATGAGTATTAATGTAATCTTTTAACATGTAAAGTCCTATCGGGATGAGTATGGGTGGAAACAATTATTTTAGAATCAAGACTGAGAGTGAGGTGCATAACATTCGATTGGATCAACTAAGTTTATGGGAGGTCCGTCTTATAGCCTTAGATAGTGCAAGGCCATAAAAACTCACGGCCATAGACAATGCTTGGCCATAAAAACTCACTGCCATAGACAGTGCAAGGCACTGTCCAAGGCATTAACCTCAGCCCCCATGACAGTGCAAGGCACTGTCCAGGGCATTAACCTCAGCGCCCCTGACAGTGGAAGGCATTGTCCATGGCATCAATGTTAGTGTACCTAACAGTGCAAGGCACTGTAATTTTGGCGCCTCTGATGGCACCTTTCACATTTATTTTGGTGCCTCAGATGATGCCCTGCACTGACGATGTTTATCCGATCTACTTTTATTTCCTCCTCAAATTTTGGGACGCGTACACTTATTTAAACCGTACCTCGTTCCCTAATACTCCAAAAACGTAAGTTTTCTCAAGAAAGGAAGCTCTCAAGAACCCAAATTCCCCAAGGTCCCTCCATCATCCAAGGTGAGTTCTAAGCCGGAATCGCTAGTAATCGCCAACCAGGCATAAAGATGATTCTAAGTTAATTTCAATTCTCTAACACCTTATTAACATGGGTAAATCCTTCAAATCATTAAATATTCAATCGAGACACCGTTATTGAGAAAAGAAACCCTAGAACTTGAATTCAAGATGATCGAACTTCAAAAAGGTAATGCTTCTACTCCCTACATTTATAACTATGAATTGATGAGTTTTTGGGAGAATAGTAATGGGTTTGATAAAGAGAACCATTAGAACTATGCTAGGGTTTTGGATTGTTGACTTATGATTGTTGTAATCATTTGGGTGATGAGATATGGTGTTACTTACATCTATTTGGGATTGTAGAATCACCTAGAAGTTGTAGAATAAGATTTAGGTGAGGAAAACACCATTACTGAGGGCTATGAGGCTTTACGCCCAAAAGGTGTTTGATAAAATTCCAAAGTTACCAAAATATGAGCCTTAGCGCCAATATTGGTTCCTCTTGATATACATTGCCATAGATTATTGTGAAAGAGACGACGAATATTGTGATACTCTTAAAAAGGGCCAGAGTTAAGGCATGTGATACTGACTCTCCTTACGTTTGGGAATATTTATGATTCTCCCTACGTTCTATACTTTATGACTATTATGAGTTTCCTCAGAAAGTAATTATGCCTTAGGTCCATGAATAGTTATAGAACTTCTATTCTCTAGATGGCATAGTTTCTTAATCGTTCAATATCCTACGAGTTTCAGATATGAGAAATCAATTATTATGAAATACCATGTTAGGGTAACTCTCATCATCAGTAAATCTTTTGTTTGGACTGGCATAGCTTTATTTGACACCGGAGTAGACAGAAGCTGCATCCAAGAAGGTGTCATTCCAACCAAGTTTTTCGTAAAAACCAAGGAACGCCTACGGGCCGCCAATGGTGAAAAACTTAAAATCACTTACAAACTTCCTTCTGTAAAGGTCATGACCTCCCCAGAGGAACTAAACTGGTTCATCTAGACTCCATTTCTCTTAGCAAAAGACATTTGCAATGCAGTAATCCTAGGTATTCCTTTCATTCAACTTTGCAAACTATACCTGGTTACGAACAAAGGCATTCATGTGGATTATCCCACAAGCAACGTCCTTCTTCCTTTCCATAAGCCTCCAACTTATGAAGTCATACATTCTTTGCAAAATAAAGAAAAACAAATTATGTTTTTAAAAGAAGATGTAGCTTTCCAAAGAATACAGAAGAAGTTAACTGATTCTGTAATTTCTTCTAAAAGTAAAAGTTTAGAAGCTAAGATTCAACAGGAGCTTTGTTCCGATTTGCAATGGCATTTTGGAAACGAAAAAGGCATATTGTTGGGCTTCCTTACTGATGTGCCGGGAAATTTCGGCACATATTGATACTATTTGTTTAGAATTACTTGTTCCACTTGTTAATTATCATGATATTTACTTAGTTTTAGTGTAATTTCAGTATATGGATGAAAGAGACCCAAAAGCATGAAAAGCAGTTCAAAAGCCGTTCAAAGGCAAGAAAAGAGATCAAGAGTACAGAAGAAGCAATTCTACGATCGCAAAGTAGATATGCTAGTCGCAGAATTAGAAATTAAATCGCAAAGGTGGACAGAACTTCAAGCCAAAGTTAAAGTAAGAATGCTGTCAAAAATGCGACCGCAGAATGGAAATGCTAATCGCATTTTCATCGCAGACACGGACAGAGTTTGAGGTGAAAAATAGAGGGGGATCGCGATCGCATTTTGCGATCGCAGAATCATTATGCGGACCGCATTCTTAAATGCGACATGAAGGAAAAGTTCTGGTGAGGTCTGCGACAAAGGATGAAGACTCTACGGACCGCATTCCTGTTCTGCGACAGGAATGCGATCGCAGACGGGAAATTGGGTCAGATGTTATTTCAGCTCGCCTCGGTTTTTGGGCCTCTATAAATAGCCTCTCTAGGGTTTTGTGAAGGGATACTTGTCAGAATTAAAGTGCAAAATAGTGCTTACCTTGTTTAATATTGGGAGAGATTTTTGGGTGATCAAAACTGAGAAATCAATATTGTTGTAAGATGAATCCAACTATTCTTATTTGTTCTTTAGTTTTCAATATGTCTAGCTAAATTCTAATACTGAGGTTGTGAACCCTAGATGGGTGGAATGTTATTGAACAATTGATATTGCTTCCAATTCGAAAGAATCTTGATACTTATTTATTTCTCGTTCTTAATTAAATCGTTAGTGGTTGCAAACATTAACGAGCGCCAATATACGCTATTGTACCTTGGAAAAGGGAGGTAGAGTTTGGTAGAAATAAATAACGACAATTCAAGGCTTTAACCCTTGTTTAACAAAATCACTTAGGAATAAGAGGATTTTAAGTCAGCGAGTGATTGGGTATTCTTAATTTCGACTCTAATGCATTCGGGAGGATCATAAGAGGATACGTTATCTAAATATTGGAAAATATCGGATAACACGCTAATAAGAACCGATTGCATATCAAGAACGGATGTCAATATCAATATCAATACATTCTACTACATTAGGGGGAGCACAACCTTAGTATCTCAACTTCATATCTTTATTCAACTATTCCTTTCAAGCTGCAATTATTAGTTTAACTTTCTTTAAGTACTTAACATCATTTTACTATATTTGGTTACTTGATCGAATTAAGACTAAGTGAAATATTACATTAATCAGATATTTGTTTCACGCCTATTCCCTTTGGGATTCGACCCCAACCTAGTTGGGTTACTATATTTGACATCGATCGCTTACACTATTATTAAGGTGTAATTTGAGTGGATCAAATTTTGGTGCCGTTGCCGGGGAATACGGTTTTGAAATTTCTGATTAGTGTATATTTTGCTATAAGTCTAATTCCACTTGACTGCACGTTGTTTATTTTGGTGGTTGTAGGCAGGAAAATATGGAAGAGCATATAGGTTATGTGCATGTGGAAAACGAAGAGAATCCGTTGCCGACATTGAGGAATACATTGAAGATACCAATGCTATAGTACCTCCAGCTGTAGGTGCTGTTACATTTAAAGTAGAACATGGGCTGATTTTGATGCTAAAAGCTGAGGGATATTTCAGAAATTCTACTGATGATGATCCGACACAGCACCTCAGGAACTTTTTGGGTGTTTGCGCAACGCACAAGCAGAATAATGTCTCTGATGATGCATTGCGGCTCAGATGTTTTAAGTACTCATTAGCTAGAGATGCGAGAAAATGGCTGCAAAACCTTCCTCCGAATTCCATCCATTGATGGCCTGAGTTGGTCCGGGCTTTCTTGTCGAAGTGGTTTCCACAAAGCAAGAAATCAGAGCTCCGGGATAAAATATTTTTTTCAAACAACTGCCGGGTGAATAGCTGCACGAAGCATGGGAACGATTCAAGTTGTATTTGGTGAGGTCGCCAAACCATGGCTTTCCAGACTCCATTTTGCTGGAAAAGTTTTACATGGGTTTGGATCCTATGAACCAATCGATAGCGAAAAATGCCGCAGCTGGTTCTTTCATGGATAAGACTTTCGCTAGAGTCACTCAGATTCTGGACAAGATAGCTAAACATAATCAAGATTGGCATTCTGAGGACAATACAAGTGGCATTACAATTGGGTCTCCTTCCATGAGCAATTTGATCAAAGAAAACCAAGAAAGAGACCAAGTGATCGCTGAACTTGCTACTAACGTAAATGTCTTGACAAAGCTATTCACTGAAAATCAGAAGAAAAAAATTAATGTAGTAGAGGATGTGTTACCAACACACAGTGAAGAATATGAAGACGCAAATTTTGTCAACAACACTCATGGTGGTTATCAAAGGCAGCCCTACCAGGGTCAAGCAACACAAAATCATTGGAGACCAAACGCGCAAGGGCAAGGTCCCCAACAATGGCGGAGTGATCCAAATGGACCTAGTCAGGGTAATTGGAACAACAGTAACCATTTTCCAAATCGGAGTTCCAATCCTTATGTTCCTCCGAAAGGGCATTATTCAAATCAGGGATCATCTAGCGAATCTAAATTGGAAAGTATGCTCGAGAGGATAATACAAAACCAAGAGAAGTCAGACACCTCAATGAAGAACATGACTGAATTGGTTGGCTCCCACACAACAGCTATCCAAAAGTTGGAATTGCAAATGAGGGATCTCTCTCGTGAGCAATATCCACCGCAAAAAGGGACGCTTCCTAGCGATACAATTGCAAATCCTAAAGGAAGTGGAAGTGGTCCAACTGCTCATATCATGACTGTCATGACGAGGAGTGGTAAAACATTACACAGGGTAAAGATGCTGCTGAAGAGTTTCAGACGGAGATTGGAAGAGAAATGGTTGCTGAAAGAAGTAATGTTGCTGAGGTAGGTAAAAATCCAGAAATTGT
>MCJB01052138.1:10055-25456 GCA_002018475.1 Nicotiana obtusifolia | reverse complement strand
CCCCCCCCCCCCCCCAGGCCTATAGCCTTACGCGTTCGCGTAGGTATGGGCGCGTTCGCGAGGGGCAGACCCCCCACTGCTCTACTTTGCGTCCATTCCCTCGATCTGATGACAGCAAAAGCTCAAAACCAGATTTCTTTCTAAGTATGAAACATTTGTAGCCTATCTGAAACTCACCCGAGCCCTCGGGGCTCCAATCCAAACATGCACATAAGTCCCAAAACCTCAGATGAACTTGCTCGCGCAATCAAATCACCAAAGTAACACCTAGAACTACGAATCAGATACCAAATCAAATGAAATTTTTAATGAAACTTAAGAAATTTCTATTTTAATAACCGGACATCCAAATTACGTCAAACCAACTCCGTTTTTCACCAAATTTTTCAGACAAATTATAAATATAGCAATGAACATATACCAAGCTCTGAAACCAAAATCCAGAACTAGTAGCAATAAAGTCAAACTTTGGTCGAATCGTTAAATACTTTAAACCTTTAAACTTCAAAGTTTTGACAAAATACGATAGCTCCAGCTAGGGACCCAAGTCTCAAATCATGATACGGGCCCACCGAAACTTTCCAAATATGGATCTGGGTCCTTTTGCTCAAAACATTGACCAAAGTCAATTCAAATGGATTTTTAAGGCATGAATTCACATTTTAATTCGCGGACGAATTCACGGACTGCACACGTAAAGAATTAAGGGTTAAAACTTTAGATGGCCTATCGGGTCATCACAACTACGCTCACCTCTATTTGTTTGGTTACTTCTTCTTTTATCCTTAAACTCAAGTTTGGCTTGAGTTTATAGGTTTTTGTTTGACTGGTGGTTTAGCAGGATCGATGGGCAATCAATGCGAAATGATATTGGTGCTTAACCCGGGCATGCCATCATACGTCCATGCAAACACGTCAATGTACTATCGGAGGAGCTCAACTAATTCTTCTTTCTGCTTTGCTTCTAGATGGATGTTGATCCAGGTTTCTTTTATGTCTTCTTCGCTTCCCATGTTAACCACTTCTGTCTCTTCAAGGTTAGGCTTTTTCTGGCTTTCCAGTTGTTCGATCTCATATGGGAGATTATCTGGAGCATGCTTTCGTCGTATTCCTCGTAATCTGAATTGTTTTGCTCGAGGTTTTTGTCACATGTCATAATTGCAGAACGCTGGATTTTATTATTTTGATTACTGAAAAGAAAAACTAAGTATAAATGAAGCAATAAATAAATTTGCAATAATTTTAAGAAAGCATTTTTTTCATTTCATCAAAAGAGGAACGTCTGAGCGTTCAAAGAGGCGAATGAAAAAAAAGTACAGACACGGTTCAAGCCTCAATTGACCACGCGCTCTTTTTCAAAAGTTTTAAAATTCCACACTACCAAGACTTCCGACGAACCAAAGACGGGCTGGCGGTGAAATTCTACAAGTCCTCTCCTGGTTCGGTATTCCGCATGGTCGGTATCTTGGTATAAATTCTTTCATAGTATTCCTCGATCATGGCCATGAACAGCCTTCCCATTCCATCGAGATGACGTCCTCTAATGTTGAGCTCTAACTCGTACACAAAATATGCTTTGGCACAAAAGCTTTCTTCCCGAAGCTACCGGTACAAGTCTTCCAAGTCAGAGGCTGATACCCTATGTCGGCTCTACCTTTTTGTCCATTGGCTCAATTGGCTCTGTTATCCCGTTTGATTGGGCTCCCAGTTTGGTTCCTGGTCTGTATCTGTACTTTATCATTTCTCTCATGGCCATCTTCAATCTATATGGCGACCGCATTCCTAGATTTTGTTTGATCTCTTCTATTTATATGGTCTGCATAATCTCAATTACATGGAAAGCGACCCCGTCTAATCCCTCTATGAACAGAACTGCATGTTCCAGATAAGCTGATTGGCTCCATTCGCCGTGGATTATAGTCTCTTGACAACCCACTCGAACTTCATGCACTAGTGCAGGTTAGACAGAATTGTCCTTGCTATATGTATCCAAGGTCTTCCTAGCAATAGGTTGTTGAAGATGAAATATCCATCACTTGGAATAGTATGGGAAACTCAACCGATCCAATTTTCAGAGCCAAATTAATTTCTCCAATGACATCCTTTTGTGACCCATCAAAAGCTCTTATCCTCATAAGACTTTCCTTTAATTCTCTCAGGTGGATACCCAACTCTCATAGATTAGAGAGCCGGCAGATTTTGACTTTCGATCCTCCATCAACAAGTACTCGGGACACCACCTTATCTCCACATTTGACAGTGATTGTAAAGCTTTGTTTTGACCCACACCCTCTATAGGAAGTTCATCTCTTTGGAAAGTGATCGTATTTGCTTCGACCATTTTTTCCAATGGTTGCTACCAATACCTCATTGGTGGTGTTGCTCGGCAGGCTCACCTCGCTTAACACTCTCATCAGGGTATCTTTGACTATTAGAACTCATCAATAAATCCATGATTCATATATGTGCCAGGGTTTTCTTCAGTTTTTCCTCCATGGAGTATTCTTTGGTTGACATCTTCTTCCAGAACTCTATGGCCTCCAAATCTGTTATATTCTTTCTCTGAATCTGTTCCCTTCCTAGATTCCCTCGTTTTACATCCTCAGGAATGCAACACCTCCCCCACCTGGTCATTCAATGAGCCGCTGCAGAATCCGTCATCTTAGCCTTCCCTTTCTATTAATATGTCCATGGGACTGTCTCGTATTCCCTATCCTCTTCATCTCTGGTAGCAGCGGTGGGCTATTGCTGATAAGACTAGACCATCACCGTAGGTTTTAACTTATCGTGATCATTGGAGTCCTTTGAGGTGGGACCCTTGCGGCCTCAGCATTCCCTATTGTGTCAATTGTTCCTTTCAAGTCATAATCTTCTTCTAGGGTGATCATATTAGCTCCTTGATTATGGTGATTTGGCAGTGGATTGCAGTTCACATTGGACGGAGCTAAATGGCTCCACTTTTGATCAGTGACTCATTTTCAATTTTTAGTCTGAAGCAATCCTCGGTATCATGCCTTGTTATGTTTGAGTGGTAAATGCATCATTTGATTGCATCAAAGTATTTTGAGGGATAGTCGGGAACCCTTCCGTCTATCGGATGTATCAAATCTACTCGCCTTAGTCTTTCAAACAGTTGAGCCATAGGTTCAGCAATCGGGGTGTAGTTTCTGGGACCTCTTTCTTTAAATTTTGGGAGAGTTTGGGGTGCATTGGTAGGTCGGTTTTGATGAGTGGTAGTTTGAACTGGAGGGTATGGTCATGGTGGAATTAGATTTGCATGGGCTCGTGGTGGTTTATATTGAGGTTGGGGATTGTAATATGGTTATGTGTTGTGTACTGGAGCGTAAGCAGGTGCGTGTGGGTAATGGGTGTTTGGAGAGTAAGAGGTGTTTCCATGATGTGGATTAGACTGGTAATAGAGAATGATTGTTGATACTTCTTCCTTTATCTTCTTTCCATTGCCTATTGATCCTAATTGGATTACTTTGCTAGCCACTTGTAATATGGCTATAGATCGTACCTTGCCGGACTTTATACCTTCTTCTAAAAAGTCCCTCATTTTTAAAAGTCCAGGGAACTTCTGTCACATCATGCCTATCATTTTCTCAAAGTAGAGCCCTTCCCCAGCCCTGATGAAATACTTAGTCAAGTCACTATCGTCTAACGGAGGTTGTGCCTAGCGACCTCCATCGACGTGCATATTCTTGGAAAGATTCAAACTTCTTCTTCTACAAGTGTACCAGTGGGAACCTATCAGGGGTAATTTCTATGTTTAACTTAAAACGATTCATGAAATCCTCCGCCATGTCTTGCCATTCCCTCCAGTTTCGGGGATCTTGGCGAGTACACGAAGTAAGTGCTTCCCCAGTCAAACTCCTTATGATTTTCTTCATTCTCAACTTCTCATTTCTTCCTACTCCGACTAGCTTGTCACAGTAGGCTCTCAAATGTGCATGGGGATTATGTTTCCCATCAAAGATATCAAACTTCGGAGGCTTGTATCCTACCGGCATATCCACATCAGGATTGATATGTGGATCCTCATAGTCTAAACTTTCGCTCTCTCGAGTGATTTGACGGTTCTTCATCTGTTTTCTTAATGCTCATAATTGCTTAGACACTGATTCCTCCTTGCTATACTTAGCTTCCCTCTCTATTTTTGCATATTGGTCGACTTTATAAGGAATCCTGACCATGACAAGCACTGTAAAGGTGGGTTTTGAGACGGCATATAAGGGATGAACATACCGCTCATGTGCAGAAGTATGTGCCGCGGGTAGGTGCTAGTTTTGGATGGTGGTGAAGGTGACTCCGTTAAAAGGAGGGGTGTGAACTGTATTGGTGCTAACTGGTGGGTTTTGCGGCGTGTGAACATAATTTGGTACATAAGGAGTGTGTATGGGATGGTTTGCATGGGTTACTGGAGGTATAATATGAGTTGTAGGAATTGAAGTCGGGGCATTGTTGGCTTGGCGAGTAGTAGAAGGAAAGTCGTCGGGGATTGAATCTAGAAAAGGAAAACGGGGTGGTTGTGGGATTGTCGTCACAGCTAGATGTGCCAATTCTCGAATGTGTTGTACTTCCTCCCTCAAAGATTCCATCTCCTGGGCCATCCTGATCACATGTTCATCATTCCTCGTATCATCTTTCTCCCCTGATCACCTCGGGCTATCAGCTATTACCATAGCGTGTTCGGTCGGGTTATCTATCGCAGACATTTTCCCTTTCGATCTTAAGTTGTACGGTGGTTCCGCCAGTTTTGGGTCAACACAAACCAACTTTTCTTTGGGGAGTAATAATAAAGTAAGAAAAGAAAAAAAAAGAGAAAAAGAACAGAAGTCAGTTTCAGCATTTGCACAAGTAATAGGCACACAGAGCAGTTAGTTCACATATTCAGGCAAGCACATTTTCCTAAAATTTGCGGGACCTCTCTTTGCCGGAGGTAGGCCTTAATCGTGAATATTTGACAACAACTAGATTCGACACATTCAAATCCAAAGCAAATTTTGATTTTCCTTGACAGTGTTTGGATTGTAATAGGCGGGAGCAGAGGTTACATTATTGTTTCCAATATTCATAGAATTACATGGTGTCAAGCAAACTTGCCCTTAGGGAAATGAGGAAGTTCGGGATAAAGATACAAAGTGGGAAAGGGGGTAAATCAACCAACTTCTAGTAACCATCCCTGGAATCGTTCCTTAACTCTTTTTCTCTTCTTCTTCTTCTTCTGGTTCTTCCTTCGGGTCTTCCTCAAATTCTTCTCCATCATCATTGAACTCCGATTCTTCCTCTAGATCTTTCTTTGGTTCTGTCTCAGATTCAGTTTGGATATACACAACTACTCTGTCATCATCCTCGGCGGGTAGCAGCATGTGATCAATTGATCCTGGGACCACTTGGCAGTGCATAGAGGTAGTCACGGGGTAGTGTGGCAGAATATCATGATAGATTTGCAAAGCCGGCGTCCTTCAGCTAGGTTATTCCTTCCCTGCTTGGTCAGGCTAGCTCGTCTTCTTCATTGATCTAGACATAATATTCTGGAGTGGACCATTGGTTTTGACTCATTGACATTGTGACTAGATCATTTCACTCCTCCCGAAGCCTCATTATCCTTAGTATTGGAATCTGCCCATTGTATTCGTCCTCATATAGTGTCATCCTCGTCCAGAGAGGTACATCCTGAATCAACCCGAACTGCCTGAGAACTCGTAGGGGTGAGTATGGCTGGACCCTCAAGCCCTATCAGCTCGCTGAAATATTTCTAAGGAGTCCTTAGGATAGCCCTTCCACCTAGCCACCATACCTTCCAATTGACCCATTCTCTACTTAAGTTGGTCAACATATCTCTCCACTCTTCCTGTATGTGTGGGGAGATCCAATGCCTAATCCTCTAATTGTAACTTTGAATCATGTTGCTAACGCCCACAAAGTAGTCATTTGTGACCTCTCACGAAAAGAAATGCATTGTGGCCCAAATTTGAAGCAACAGGTTACAACCCTTGAAGAAATCATACCCCCAAGAACATGCGAACAAGGCTCTGAGAATCTCTACTAACACCATAGGTACCAGAGTGGCTTGGAAGTTGCCTTGGGATGTTGCTAGAACCACGGGAAATAAGTTGATACTGATCTGTCCTCTTCTTTGTGGGAAAACAAATAGTCCCAGCAGTGCCAAAGAGAAGGTTATGGGTTGAAGACTTTCCCATGCCACCTGATCACACTGAAATTCTCCCAAGTGCCATTCATAGCTTTCACGTTGTCCAAACCTGTCGAACAATTGGTCCAGGCTTGCCTATCCATCTTCAATGTTTCTCAAGCCCCGACTGTTTGCCAGACCCAAAGTATCAAGAAACCTGCTGGGCATGGTGAAATGTAGTATTGGTTTCCTCCTTATAAATGGCAGCTCCGTGAAAGTGGTAACTTCTTCCAGTGTCGGCACTAACTCACAATCAGCAAACGTGAATACCACCTTGGCTGGGTCCAGAACTCTATCAACAGGCGAGTAAGCACCTTGTGAGCTCGGATGTTTAGCAAGGCGATCAGTGCTCCTAGATGTGTCCTGATTTCATCTCCATGCTCTCGGCAGATATTCTTCCACCATTGCTTTGGCTTGTGTGATTGTCCCATCGCCATATTGATCTTGAGGATGTTTTGGTTGATTTCCATTTCTGAAGTGGGTAGAGGAAAAGAAGGGGTTTGATAAGTGTTTGCTCTGGATTTTAAGTGTCTCGACATGATTGGTTCGTCTTTCCACAGAAGTTATGTCATTGGGTGCATGACCTGTTGACATTAGGGTGGCTTTCCTAATCGTGTGTCGATGCCAATGACTGACTAACCTACCGTTTATGCAATATGACCTATATTTGCTAGAGTGGAGTGTTTCCTACTTTTGAATTTCACTAAAGACTGCGAGAAGTTATTTCAGTTGACCTGACAAAGCCATTCTCTGAAACTGAAGAATTTTTAAAGAAGGTTCGGAGGGGTGTAAAAGACAACCCTCGCATACCATTGTGTGTGATAGTATACGGCCAAGACTCGATAGGAGGAAGCGTGATAACAGTATATATAAAGTGGTAACAGATAGTTGGTGTAGCAATAACAGTTTAAATTAAGTAGATAGGCATAATAAAGAGCAAGTGAAGCAAGTAAGCATATAATTAAAAATTGAACATAGTCAAAGCAGTGCACAAACAATCCTAAGTTCCATATCTAGTCTAAGTCTGCTAAGGTCAGAATTTAAGTGTGAGATCCCCAGCAGAGTCACCATGTTGTTGCACCCTATTTTGCACGAGTCAAAACAAGATTCAACTTGTGGTTTCCCTGTTGATTATAAAAGAGAGTCTCCACCTAATATTTAAAGGTATACTAGGGTACCTATTTAGTTTCTAAAGTCGTTTCTTTGTTAGTATGCTAACCGAAGAGATTTTGGATAAGGGTTCTTATTGTTCTAAGGGGAAGGTACTAGTCCCTTAAAATCTACCTGATATAGCTCCATAGGACTTAGACTAGGTTTAACGGATTAGTTGACTATACTTTGCTTAACTAGTGTTAGAGGTACGACACACTATATATCTAATTTAGAACATAATACATGAAAGAAGGGTGTGTAGTTTTTAAAGAATATAGGTTTAGGAAAAAAGCTTTGAAGATAATGTTTGTATATACATATGACTAGGATATTGTGTGAGAATTGTGCATAATGTTTAGGAAAGAGTTTGAGATATTGTGCATAATGTTTTAAAACGTATGAGATGGGGTTAAGTAGTAAATACTTTTTATTTAAACGAATATGGCTATTTGTGTGTAAAAGTATGCAAAAGAAATGGGTTTAAGATACACCTTGGTTTCCCAAATCTCAATTCTTAGGCTTTGAAGAAATCGTTAAAAAGCCTTAGACTGCCGGCAACACTTGTTTAATTATATTTTGTAGAAAAAGCTCGATTTACAATTAATTCAGATTCAGATTCTGTGTCTATTTTTGAAAGAGAAGATTGTTCCTTGCTAAAGTTGTTTTGATTCCAAAAGACTTCATAAATTTGCTAGAAGAGATTAACAGTATAAACATTGTGTAATTAATGAATTAAAACTATCTATTACTAAGTGTAACACTTCTTTTAATCCTATGTTTTTAGGGTTTGCCTAAATTGTCTACATGATTCAAATAGATAACATAAAACACTTAATCAGATATGATGAGTGTCATATATATATATATGTGAGAAATAAGGATAGCGAAATGTAATAAAGTAGTAAAGGGAAAGGAAGGACTCTGATTTGGTCTTGAAAAGAGGTAGGCCCAGCAGAGGGCAGGAACGGACAACAGCGGGCTTCATACTTCCACATGCGCAAGTACAGGATTTGGACCTGAGTTCTTTTGAGAACTCGGCGGGCCCAATTATAATACATGTTCAAGAAAAAGAGAAAGCCATTATATGTATTACTCTATGCACATAACTATACATGAAATAAAACATAAAGGGCCTAAAGAAATTATAAGAATCAATGATAATCTGAATTATGAAAATTATACTAATGTGATATGGCAAAAAGATTCACATTGAAAATATTTTGTTGTCATTAGACACTAAAGCTAAAGGATGTAATGAATGTCAATAGATTAGAGGCTAAGGGTAAAATTCCATTCAAGGCCAAGGAACTCTTCGGATTCCTAACACTTGAAAGTCCCCAAGGGTCTCAAGGCCCAGGGCAGTACTTGAGTCAGGGTGAGTAACCCAACCAGGAACTAAACTCTACTCCCAAATACCCCTAACTACTCAGCCCATTCTTCCCGACAGGTTTAAGTAACAATGAGGCACTTCAATGCAAATCCCAATATCACAGTGATACCATACCACAGAAGTATATATACATTTCCCGTACTAGCTAATATAGAACACTGTAAGATGATAAGACAGCCAATTGTCCTAGTGTAACCACAATCTACAAAGGTACATGATTCACTGTGAATGATATGTTAGGTGTTACAACCCATATTTGCATACGTTAGCTTACGCCGTAAGTTAGTCTACGTAGGCCGAGAAGAGTATCTTTAAGATGGCAAGAATTTAGTCCTATTAGTCTTAAATGATACAAGGGTGTATAAGAGTGGTTAACAAGTACTAGAAGTTAAACGAATCAAGGATGTTGTAACTCGTATTTTCGGGTAAATCTAGAGGTGATTAATAGTACCAAGGGATTATGTTTTAAGGTATTTGAATCATATAATATCCATTTCATAAGTCTTGAAGTCAAACGAGTTATGAAACAAAAGTCGACAAAAGTTGTCGCAACTTACATTCATAATTTTACTCATACTTTAGGCCAAATGTCACTAAGCTTTTCTCCCAATTTACTTGTACGGGGTGATATACCCATCAAATTCAAGTTCTATGAGTCTAGTTTCTAAGGCATTACACCGTTTGTCGATACGATCTCCGAGTTGAGATACATTCGCGTTTTCGCGAGACTGCGCCAAGCAGCTCTCGGTGGGGCCCACATAGGCGGTTAAGGCTTGTAGATGTATATAACATGCCTCAACCCCGGTTTTAAGTCATTTTCGTTCAGTATATGCAGACCTTAGAACCCTAAGAACACCCTCTCAAGGTTCTCTCATGATCTAATACTAAAACAAAGGGCAAACAACACAAATCAAGTGTCGGGAATCCCGTGGCGCTAGTAAGTTTCTTATTCTTCTTGTTGTTGCTGATTTTTGTGTTGTTCCAGCTCGTGTGGGAGGTTGTTTAAGTTGTTTATGTTCTGTAAAATACTCCTTTGAGTTTTAATATCAACCTAGGTGATTTCTAGCCTTCAAAAGTGATTCTAGTGCCAAAAACCCCTAATTGATTGCTAGCTTCGCTTCCTTGTTCTTGTGCAGCATTGGAGGGATATTTCGTGGTCAATTAAGGTCAAATTGGAATTGTTATTTCTTTTTAAAGGTAAGGAACCTCTTACCCTACATGTATTTAAGATTATCCAAGTTACGACTAAGTTGTTGAAGCTAGAACTTATGAGATATATGTCGAAAGGCTTGCTAGTAATGTTGTTGGTTGGTGGACTATTTTGGAAAGCTCAATATTATTATTATTGATGTTTTTTGGGCTGTTTGGTAATGATTTAACTTTTGGGAAGTCATATAAATAGGGGAGGTGTTGTCCGTTTCATCGTAAAATAGGTTACGGTTGATACATAATAGTTACGACGCTTAAACGATAACGATAATGTCATTTCTCTTATTGTAGACTAAGGAGTCGTGGCATTTCCATAGCTTGAGATTGGGAAGTATATACAAGGTATGTGAGGCTATCCTTTTCCTTCTTTTGCACGACTTTGATTGTGCGTAATGTAATGAACGAGCTTCCAAAGATACTCCACTCTTAGAGGCTAGCAGTCTTACATTGTTTCCCTTCTTATGGAACGATTGATGTTGGTGTTACTTATCTTATTCTTATGTTATCAATGTTGTTGCTACTTCTTGATTTTTATAAGATTCTTGATGAGGATTTAGTCCTAATAACGTGTACGGAGGATACCGATCTTACGTCACTCCGAAAGGTTCAAAATGTGATTCCAATGAGTCCAGCACGCATCATATATATGTATCTATTTTACTCTACCGAGCCGCGCTATAGTCGGCCGGATACAGCACCTATTGTGCAACCACAGATCAGTTGGGTTTTACCGAGCTCCACGTGGCCGGTATGATTCTACCGAGCCTTATGATGGCCGGGTACGTTTTTACCGAGCCTATTAGGGCCGATTACGATATGATGCCCACAGAGGAGTATGTTTTAAAAGTTTATGTATATATATATATATGCATCATGCATTCATGTCAGTAGCCGTCAGAGGTACCTAGATGTTACAGGTTGTATATTCTCTATCCTTTTTACATTATTGTTCTTACTTATGCTTTCCAACCTTACATACTCAATACTTTATTCGTACTGACGTCCTTTTATTTGTGGACGTTGCATGTCGTGCTGCATGTCCTGATAGACAGGTAGGCGAAGCTCCTCCACCATAGTAGGCTGCCCAATTCAGCAATTATTGGCGAGATCCCTTCTCCGAACTTGCCGTGGTCTTGGTATGCATTTTTGTTATAGGCATTATGGGTATATCGGGGCTCTGTTCTGGCAATGTTGCATCACTTATGTTCCTGTAGAGGCTCATAGACATGTGTCGACTCATGTATAGTTTGGATTGCCTTGTCCACTAATTTTTGTTGTATAGACTTCTCATGGCAGCTTGTCAGCTCGCACCTTATACGTAGCTTCATGACAGCCTTGTCGGATCATGACATATATGTTCATGCCATTATCTGCCATTGTTGGTTGTTTAAGATTCATGTCTACCATTTATACTGATCTCATCGGCCCTTATAGATAATAACAAAAGTTAGATAAAATGTGCGTTGGTGCTTGCCAAGTATGGCCCGGGTGCCAGTCATGGCCCTCCAGTTTGGGTTGTGACATTAGGAATGCTCAAAGGAATCAGCTTCAAACACACGTAGAGGCAAAGGCATTATCAGATTACTGTTAGGGAACCAAACACGTGATATCACATGTTTTAGGAGTAAAGTAAATGCATCTATAAAGTCCATGGGCATATATACATTTCTCCGTAACAACCTTCAATTAGATTAATCAAAGACTGGTTATGATTAGCAATTCCAATTGAAACTCCTAAAGAGTATTAACAAGGATATATAGACAAATAGTTTTAGTTAAACTACTAAGGAGTATTAGGAGATTGCAGATTAACAACTACAGTTAGAACTTCTGAAGAGTATTAACAACATTATAGGTTAACCACTACATCTGATACTTTCTAAAAAGTGCTAATACAGATACAGGTTAACACCTACAAATGGAGATACAGATCAATAACTTCAATTAGGAAGTACAGATTGATGACTTCAATTAGAACCTCCAAAGAGTATTAACAGAGATACAAATTAACAACTATAATTAGAATTTCCAAAGGATATTAACAGAGACACGGATTCACAACTTCAGTTAAAATTTTTAGAAGGTATTAACAAAGTCACAGATTCACAACTTCAATTAGAGCCTATAAGAGTATTTTCAGCACTTTAGCTCAACAAAAGGAATATCAGAACATACAAAGATGATGCAGGAATCTAGTATGCTCAAAACATGCTTTCATAGTGTGATTCAAGCAAGCTGTGAATCTAATGAGATGACTAATAACCTTCTAAGAGTTAACAAAATTACGGAAGTATGCCAGAAAGAAGAGATAGGTTCAATGTCATGAACTGATATTACAAAACTAAGATGATAGCCTTATTTTATCACTAGCAAGTGCATGTTTTCATTTAAATTAGGTTATTAGGTGAATCATTATAGAATGCAAATAGTAGACAAGGCTAGACTTGTACAACAGTCATGATAATACTAATAGAACATTAGAGAAATCCAAAAAGAAAACAAATATCAGGATAGTTTGAGAGCTATTAGGCTATTTACATAACTTAACAACAGAGATAGGTCATCAAATGTTCATAGGAATCAATACATAGCTCTAATTTCAATAACTAAAGGAAACTCATGATCTCACAACCTATTTAACAACCATATGACATTAACAAGCATATAAAACAATCGACCGTTAATACATTATTAACAACATCGCTCAGTAACAGAATAATTCATACTTACTAATTCAAACGAACAAAGAAGAATATGGTTGAGGTTTTATTGACCTCCTTTTGGGCAGCAAACTAAATGAGTACTCAAATTAGCCGTTTAGGAAACCAAAAGCTCAAGCTTTCAATCAGTAACAAACTCATAATAATAAAGAAAGAGAGAAGCAAAGACTGAGTAAAACTCAAACTTCAGCCAAAATTCCTAAACAATACTCTACTATGTCTTAATTTCTCCGATGTTAGGTGTAGTTGGTGTCTTTTTTGTGAGAGCATTTAAGACTGCTATTTATAGTGGTCGTTGAGCCATAGGGTTTCAGCAGATTCAAGTAATGGTAGTGGAGAATGACGATGAACTGATGATATGAGCATAGTCGGGTAAAATCACAAAGAACGGAGGTGGGAGCAGTGATAGTTTTTACCTGAGATGGGGGAGCTGTCTATTGAAAGCAAAAGCCATCGGATAAAAGCCCCAATGTCCATAAGTCGATACGCTTGACCTCTAGACCAAGAATAAGGATGATAACACTGAAGAGATAGTCATGCATGCCATAGATTTAACAACGCATAAGAGAAATCTGGCGATTTGATGTTGCACCATTGAATCTAGAGTTTCGGATTTGGGCATTTGAATTTCTAGTGATGAAACGTGAAAGGAATCGGCGAGAATCACGACTGATGGAGATAGAAGGAATGATTCAATGGTTGATTTGTCACATTTAAAAAATTTGTGCAAGGTTTGTTTAATTGATTAGGTCTGGCATTTAAAAGAATTGAGAGAGAAAAGGGAACGGGGGCGGCTGGACAGTTGGGCAGCAGGGAAATGATTTAGGGTTTGAGGGATGTCTTAGAGTTAAAAATTGGAGGTGGAAGGGGAACCATTGGATCTGTTGATCAACGGCTCCAATTGTTTTGATTTTTAGAAATAATTAAACTAGGAAATCGATGGCCGTCGGATTGTTGTGATCCAACGACGGAGATAAGACGTGACCAGCGTTTTAAAAAACTAATTCCTTGCCAACTTGGAATGAAGGGGTTATTTGGTCTGGGTATTTTCGGACATGGGTTTGTGTATTGGACAAGAATTGATATAAAAATGGCCAATCTGTTGTTTAATTGAAGAATTCCAATCATAGCCCTTTGGCTTTTAACCCTTTTGAAATTAATTAAATAAAATTAATTACTTTCAATAAGATGTAGCAAAATTTTAATTATCAAATATACTACTAATTATGATAATTAATTATTTATAAAATACCATATTTTCTAAATGGCCAAATATCAAAGCGGCCCCTTGAAATTGACTCCAGTTTTCATTTTGACACCTCAACTAAGCTCAAGACCTATTGAACACTTCAACTTCAATAAATGTGCACCTATGAAACGCATCTGCTGACATGACATAGTGTATATAATTACACGCTCTCAAAAAAGCGTGGAAAGAAAAAGCAAATGAAATACTCCTTATATTTAATTTTTTCTCTTCTCTCCTTAATCTTATTTTTTTGCCACCATCAGCTCTAGTACGACTCCACCATAGCCACGCCCTTTGACACCAAATTCCATCCCCACTGGCAATGTAAATGATGCAGATAACCACACTGATGAAGCTTCGGAATATGAGGATACAATTCCTAGCAAAGCCAAAACAGTAGCAAGCAATGTCAATGATGCAGAAAATCACAATGCTGAAACACATGAAACTGCATACACAGAGACTAACACAGACTCACCATCAGGCAGCAATGAAAACTTGATCAAGGAAATTGATGCAATATAAAAAGCGGGAACAAGAAAACAAAAGATAGAAGTAAGACGCTCAATGAACTATCAAGACAACAAGTAGGAACTAGTCTACTTACCTTCTTGATGAAGTCACGAAGTACCTATACTATACGAACAACCCTCAAGACAACAATGGTCTTGCAAACTGTTCGATCAAACAAAGGAACAAGTTCAATTTTGAATCACACCAAAATTGGACAAGTTAATTCACACGATTTTGGGAGCAATGTGCTGCCAACCTTGAAAGAACTACTTTTACTTGGAAGAATACCGGAGAAGGAACTAGTGATGGTTCTACCTTAAGACATGAACATGATTGTACTGTTTGTGAGGTAGAGAGTGACGAGGAGATTGAGGAAGATAAGGGAGCTGATTTGATCGAGTGCGACGATGAAGTTTCTACTAACGTTCACCCCTTGCCTAGTGTCGTTAGTGTTGTTTTGCAGGAATACAGGGACATGTTTCCCGAGGAGATGCCGAGTGGACTACCTCCGTTGAGGGGGATAGAACACCAAATTGACTTTGTTCCGGGGTCACAAATTCCGAACAAACCCGCATATCGAAGCAATCCACAAGATACGAAGGAGTTGCAACGACAAGTGGATGAGCTATTGAGTAAGGGGCTAGTTCGAGAGAGTCTAAGACCGTGTGCCGTACCCAGGATCTTGGTTCCAAATAAAGACGGCACCTAGAGGATGTGTGTTAATTGCCGAGCCATCAACAAGATAACGGTAAAGTATCGTCATCCTATCCCTAGGTTAGATGACATGCTAGATGAGTTATGTGGTTCAAGTGTGTTTTCTAAGATTGATCTTAGGTCCGGTTACCACCAAATCCGTATGAAACCGGGTGATGAGTGGAAAACTGCATTCAAGACCAAGTTTGGTCTATATGAATGGTTGGTGATGCCTTTTGGTCTCTCCAACGCACCTAGTACGTTCATGCGATTAATGAA
>MCJB01052137.1:24937-40468 GCA_002018475.1 Nicotiana obtusifolia | reverse complement strand
AAACGAGGCCTAGTTGTGCAAGAGTCAAGGTGTTGTAGACCTCTTAGCGGAATTGCCTAAAAAAGTCAGACTTGATGTGGAAAATGAAGCAACAGGGGAGGTCAGAACAGAGTGGGTCAAAATACAATATGATTACCTTCCCAAATATTGTAAAGAATGCAAGTTGCAAGGTCACGACATGATAGAATGCTGGAAGCTACAACCGGAAACACTCGGCACAGTAGAGACTGTACAGCAAAAAGCAACAGAGCAAAGGAGAATCAAAGGCAAAGCAATCCAAGCGGGGAAACAGCAAAGACAAGATACAGTTCCAATTAGGATTCTATCAAGCGGCAAAGTCGTAGGCAATGCTAGCTCTCAATGGCAAGAAGTCAAAGACAATCGATTTCAAAGCAAATCAAAAACCAAATCTGGAATTCAGAAACCAACAAAGAATGGAAATACTCAGCAAGTTCGAGTAGCAAACAAATTTGACGCACTTGACATCGACACCACTGATAATGCCAAAAGTGTGCCCAATGCAGAGTTACTGGAATTGAGAGACTGCAGCAGAGAAACAAATGCAATAAACCTGTCAAAAACAAATTCAGAAACAGCCCCAGCAAACACAGATTCGAAAAGAAAATCAGTATACCATGATGCAGTGAATCTGGAAAATACTGATGATGCCGGAAAGGGAGGGAAGTGTATGGGAGGAAATCAAGCTAAAGAAACCTCATCAGCAGATATGGAAAGTCCTAATGAAGAGCCTGGTGATGAGAATAACCAGTTGGAGGTGATTGAAGAAGCACCAACTAAAAAGATCACCCCTGCCCTTACATGCACTGCAGCTCCTCTGCTTTTGACAGAGCATCCATCTTGTTCTGCATCTGCCGTAGCTGCTCAGATTGTGAAATCACCAGATGCTGCAACTATGAAGAACAACAACAACAAAAATAAAGCAGAACAAGAGAAGATGCAGATTGTGGGGATTGGAACTGGAAAATCACCTGCAAAATATGCAGCATTACCAATGCAGCAGTGCCCTGGTGCTTGACATAAAGTCTCCAGCAAAGTGACCAGCTCGAACGAGTTTGCAGTTATTGAATGCGATGACAATGGAGAACCAGACTCGACAATTCAAAATGAAAATATGATGTCCAAACAACTTTTTCCACTCTCCAGCATTGAAAAGGAAGTTCTGGCCATTGATATTTTGCCTACACCTTTGGGTGATCGACAGATTGCATCAGAGAACACTTTGGTGAATGAGTTGTCGGGCGACCTCAGTTCCAATACACCGCTGCTAGATTTTGAAAAGATCATAACGGATGCCCAAAATGCAATGATGGCGCATACCAATATGGTGGGACAACCATTAGTCACGTTGAACACCACCGTCTTTGAATCTTCACAGTCGGGCCAAGTTTCTTGGGCTGATCAAGAGGAGCATGTAGAAGAAGAAGATTGGGGGGATGACGATGGGGATTCGACTGATTATGTTGTCTTTGAGAGCAGCGGTGACGACCTGCCATCAGCAGCTTCGCCAACTTTGCCAAATACAGCTCACACAAAGACCGGACAGCAGCTGCGGCATCACACAGACCCTTCAGCAAGTGCACCAACAACTGCTAAGCATCGTCCAGATAGTGCGCACAAAGACAGTTTACTTTTGGAGGCTTTGTCTATAGTAGCACCAGCTGAGCAACAGCACCAGGAACCTTCAGAAGCTGGGCAGCTGCAACAGGCTCGAACAAGTACTCCACAGCCGCTGAGCACAGAAGTAAATATTAGGCGGCTTCCAATGAGAGCTGCGAAGCACAAACGTGATGTTGCAACCACGTCAATAAAGTCCCGCCGATCAAAACTTAAGTCATGAATTTTGAATATTTTTTGCAAAGGGGGGAGGAAGAAGATAAAGTGTTTCAAATTGAAGAAATCACAACATTAGACAAGGAGGGGCAATTTTATAATTCTTACTACTTTTTAATATGTTATTTTATTAGCATTATCATATGTAATATCATCATAGAGTGTATTATAAACTCTATGATGATCATACAATATTTGGTACTCGCAAGTTCTTTCTTTCTACATGCTTGCTAATAGGTGAGGCTTTTATTTACCTCAATAGGATTTATAAGGTAAAGTTTAGTTCGATATGTGTTTGCTTAGCTCCTATGCCTTTGGATAAACTATACCCAAGGCATATAGGCGACACTACTCGAGCTTCTGTCCCCCTTACTTGTATTTTCCTTTGCGGCTGCTTTTATTATGAATAAAAATTTATAATTTGTCAAAAAAAAAAAAGTGGCTAATCACCCCTTGTTCTGGGGTTGTGATTAGCCATGAACATTGTTGTTCGAATTTAACGATAAAATCTTGATTATAATTCATGAATATATGGTTGTTTCTTCAATTTTATGTTTAATTGCTTAATTGTTTGGCCAACAGTTAAGTTCTATCAACTATCTATGCTATGTTTGGGAAAACTATGTTTAGATTAGAGAAGAATTGAAGAGAGCATGTTCTTAACCTTTAAGAGGGGCGGATTCGTGGTTAGGATAGGAATATACTTAATCACCATGCTTAATTTATTATCGTGTTTTTATTGCGTTCTTAATAGATTGATTCCATAGAAATATAGGTGTTAATCTATTGAGGATAGGCGAGTAGTAATTTGGAAGAAGGCTATGAGAACGTTTATCGATTAATTAGCAACCATAAGTGAGTTATATGAAAGAAAAAGTTAATTAGAACGCAATAAGATTGGTGAATTAATCACAACCCTAGAATATTTGTTTCTATTGATTAAACAACAATTAATTTGTTCTTTGATAATCTAGTTATAAGTTAGAGCTGTAGTTTAGAATAATCAATATATTGAACTTGAATTTTGATTGATTGAATAACAATATTAGTGCGTTAGTAAGTAGTCGAATTAAGTCCCTGTGGGTACGATATTGGGACTCTAAATCCCATATTACTTGTCGACCATGTATACTTGCGTGTGCGTTAGGGAGCAACAAAAAGCACGAATTTAAATAGAATACAGCCTTTCTAGCATTTATTTAAGTTTCTTACAACTGCTTTGATAAAATTATATATAATACAATTTATTTTAAAATTTATAATTTTTCATATTCCTAATATCTCTCTTGTTATTCTCGATTGTATTCGATTTCTTTAGAGAGGTGGGCCAAAATTTCAATTAAATGGGCCTTGTTGGCCGAAGATACAATTTTCTCATGATGAGCCCTGTTATGCAAAATGTCGGGTCAGAGGAAGTATTTCATCCGATTTATCAAATTGAACATTAAGATTAAATTCCAAAAACAAAGACACAATTATGTCAGGAATGTATGTATTTTATCATGCGTGTTAATCATGTACAAATTACCGATAATTTCATATTTTAAAACTAAATTGAACTTTATAGGCCAAATTTACATGATTAATGAGAAAAATAATGTCGTGAAAAATGAGATTGTTCGGTACATGTCACTTATTAATGAATCTTCTAGTTATTAAAATTTCTCTATTTCACTTTATTTATTTATTTATTAATTCGTTTCAAAAATAATATTTTTATACTTTAAATAGTTGAACTTTTTAAATTTTTCATTATATTTTTAATGAAAAAACTTTTATAGTCATGTAAATATTATGATATATTTAAAATGATAAATATTTAAATATTATAATTTGCAGTCACATAATAGATATGGTTTATTTAAAATTACAATATCAAAATCTAGTCACATAATAATTATGGTATATATTAAAATTACAATAGCAAAATCTTTCTGTTATCTTAAATATCTTGCTAAATAAAACCACGTCATGTAAATTAAAATGTGGAGTACAGAATTTTGTGTAATAAAATACATTTGCGCAACCCGTTTTCGATTCACCTATTTGCCACCACTAGGTACTACAAAATAGTCAAACTTCTAATGATAAGGATAGGTGTGATGTCTGTTCTTTTCAGTACAGATATGAACATTGAGAAGATGCCAGTTATCTTTCACGTGTCATTAAGAGCAAAGTATAGCCGAGTATTAGTTTTGAAACAATAATTTTAATAATATATTAATAGATTTAATATTAAACCCATTAAATTTAATTCTGAATTAGCGTTTGGCAACCTTCCATTTATTAACATGGATTATAACTATGGATTATTACTATGGGAGTATCCCAACTGAAACGTACTATCATGCACTAGCAATGAACAAGAATTACTATATCACGTCTAATACATACTATTTCAAAAAGAAGGTCAAAAGGGACATAAAAAATAAAACAGAAACAAAACTAAATGGTCATCAAGGAAACAAGAATTAGCGGGAGTCCACTAGTAGGGCTATCAATCTTTTTAATCAGTTTTAAAAAAATAGGAGCTTTTAAAATTTGAAAATAATGTAATTTAAACTTCATATTTATCGTTAATTGCAAGTTTTTATAGGCACACATTTTATACTATAAATTTCAAAATGCTTACACACAAATGTTATGTACGGTATATTTATTAGTACAATAATTTATCAAATTTTGTGTTAGTCCAAGTATATCATATTTATATACCAACCATATTAATTCTTAATGACTCCATTTCCTGCGGCAACCACCCCTACCTAGCACAAATTAAAGGCTGGCAGTCATAATGTCATGTTATACACAAGTTCCTATCCAGAAATACATTACATGTAGCCACTAGGTGTTAGTGTCCAGCGGTCTCCATCTTTAAGATGCATTTCGGCCCCCTCGTTTCCAACGCACCTTTATTAAAGTCCGCCTCACATCCATGACGAATTAATACGCATTTAATTACTTTCATCCGTCACCTTTGCCTAGCTAGCTCCCTTTTCCTTTTCATAAAACCACCCTACGAAAACAAATGACACAAAACAAAGGGACTGCAGTCTTATCCTGAACAAGAGAGATATGGAAGGCATCGAGCACAGGACCCTGAACGTTAATGGCATCAACATGCACGTAGCTGAAAAGGGACAAGGCCCAGTTGTTCTCTTCCTCCATGGCTTCCCCGAGCTCTGGTACACGTGGCGCCACCAGTTGGTAGCCTTCGCTGACTTAGGCTACCGTGCGGTGGCGCCGGACTTACGGGGCTACGGAGACACGGACGCACCTGCTGAAGTTGCTAGCTATACTTATTTTCACGTAGTGGGGGATTTGGTGGCGCTTATAGAGTCGCTAGGAGTGGAGAGTGTTTTCTTGGTGGCTCATGATTGGGGTGCCATGATAGGTTGGTACTTGTGTTTATTCAGGCCTGATTTGGTGAAGGCGTATGTTTGTCTCTCTGTGCCTTTCAGACCAAGGCATCCCAAAATGAAGCCTATTCCTACCATGAGAGCTTTCTTTGGAGATGATTACTACATGTGCAGATTCCAGGTACGCACGCATTTGGTAGAAAGATGTTATTTCTCAAGATTATTTTCCACTTAATTGCATGTTTGATTATAGAAGCCACTCGTGGGATTTACTGAGTCGTCGTTATTGTTGCATGTATGATTAATCTAATGGTATCGTAAGTTAGTATATACAGTGGGGAAGCCACATAAATTCAAAGACTTAGTTAAACACCTTTCAACCAGATATTATATTGTGTATATATATAGGTTAAATATGAACTAGTTTTTAACATATATAAATAAATCTTAAACCCCTTTAATAAAATTTGTGACCACACAACAAGTATATGGGGTCTTTCATATCTTTTGGTTGTATGTTAATGTGGTGGCCAAAGTTGTTCTGCTCTTTTGGATAACGATGGTACGTGCCTAGAATTTTGATTACTCCAGCTTTACAGTAGGCAACGCCATTATCTTTTTAGGATTTAACTTATATTCATTCACTCTTTATGCAAATAAATGTTTACACAATTAGTAAAATTTAACTTGATACATAAATTTATTTGTCCTATTTTCAGGTTTTCAAATTCACTAATCATAGATCGCTTTTTAATTCCTTTTTAAGTACCACTACAACAAATTTGATTATTGATGATAAATTATTTTGTCAACTAAAATTCATATTTTGTCACAAATGTTTTTTCGTGACATATCTTTTTTTGTCAATTTTTTCTTCTCCAAAACACTATCACTAATAATATATAAAGGCAACTTTGAGTTTCTTCACAAAATAAAGTTGTATTAACTATGAAATATTTTTCGTCCTCAATTAAGTTGTATTTATGACGAACTTATTTGGCAAAAAATGTGTCAAAATTTTGTAGTTAAAAGAATTATGTCATCGCTAAAAAGGTCTTCAATGATCCAATATAAAATGTGGAAAACAAGATAAAAGGATAGAAGCAAGACGCTCAATGAACTATCAAGACAACAAGTAGGAACTAGTCTACTTACCTTCTTGATGAAGTCACGGAGTACCTATACTATACGAATAACCCTCAAGACAAAGATGGTCCTGCAAACTATTCGATCAAACAAAGGAACGAGTTCAATTTGAAATCACACCAAAAATTGAACAAGTTCAAAGCACACGAGTTTGGAGCAAAGTTGCTGTCGATTTTTGTATTAAAATTATAATGTAAGGTACTGAAAATAATGAAGTCTTTAGGCTTATATAGAATGAACCTTGTCCTAAATTAACTAGCAAACAAATAACTAACAAAAAGACCATAATTTGGCTAAGTAAAAAGAATGTCCATGCAAGACCCCTACGTAAGAATCAATGTATTCCATAGCAACACAATAATACAACACAAACACAAATGTGTAACATCAATATCACACGCCTCACTAAGACCAATCACCAATGCCTAAATCAAGGCTAACCAATGCCTTGTCTTGTCTTATCCAACATTGATGGCATGAACGTAGCTTGATCAGGTTGGCCTGCATCATTCAATACTGACGATTCTAATTTGTCGCTAATTATAATTTTAGCTATAACGCACACTTTTTGCACCTTTAGAGCATGTTTGGAGAGCCCACCTAGGAATTGGATTCCGATGTAATTGGATATAATTACATACTTTGGTATGTTTGTCTGATCAAGTAAGCGTGGAATTGCTTGTAATTGGGGAGGTGTAATTACACTCTCCAATTCTCAAGAGGAAGCTGAGAATTTGTGGTAATTACGCTGTGTAATTACAAGGTTACTTTTTAATTTCTTTTCTTTCTGTTTTTATTTTAAATCATTTTCTTTATAACTTTTTATTTCCATTATCTTAATTTTTTTTAAATTTCTTTTTAATTTTAAAATATAGATTTTTTGTACATTATTTATCTTTTATTTTTCTACTTTTACTTTTTGTGATTCCGTGTAATTGTTCGTATATTTTATTTCTTATTTATTTTATTTTCTTCATTTAACGTAACTGCGTTATTATTCTAGTTTTTGAAACTACACCTCATTAACAAACTTGGTATAATGTGTGATATCATTAAAGTAGAATTTTGTTGTTGAACGAGGTTATAAACTTATTATGTTTCCTAGTCTTAAGCTGTACTTATTGTTATTATGTTGGAATTTGACATAGGTTAAACTATTTTTTTTTTTAATTTTGAAAAAGTGTTATATTTATGGTTCCAATTTACTTGTTTTATTAGTATTGGCTTGTTATGACATTATATTTATAAATATTAATTTATTTTATCAAACATGTATTCCATGATGCTCTTAGAAAACATATGTTTTTAGTGTTTATAATTAATTAAACTAAATACTATTAATTTGGATAATATATATCAATTATTTTTATAATATTAGTTATAAATATATGATTATTAATTAATGTATTTTCAAAAAAAATATGCTTCTTAAATCAAATCTAATATTATTTATACTTACAAGAAATCATTTATACGCATATATTTATTATATTAACTCTTAAATCTTGATAATTACTTCATTTAAAATTTACTCTTACTGGATAATTACACATGTGCAACCAAACAGTACATTTGTAACTACACTGTAATTATATTATGACAAACAAACAGGTCGTCGTAATTACAATACTGCGTAATTAATACCTTAGTAATTATACCAATTTCAACTACTCGGTGGCTTTCCAAACATACCTTTAATGACTTCCCATTAAATATTAAGATTATTTTATATATTTGTATTTTTGTTTATGAATGATTTCATTTTTCAAGGAAATACATTAAATTCCCATTAAGAAAATAATCAAGGCTAGAAAATATTGTTAGAAGTGTAGTATTTTATTCCAAATATCTTAAATATTACGATTTTTATAATTATACTGATTCTTCTTTTCAGAAAAACAAAGATAAATGTAAGGGTCTTTAAGCTTGATCTTGAATCTAGTCACGAACAATAATCTTAAATTCAACGGACGGATATTTTGGACTCGTACTCCTTGAATCTTGATTTATTTTTCGTTCTTGCTTGAGCTTGATCTCGTAAGTGCCCAAAATGTCGGATGTCCCTTCTTGCATTTTAATTAGGTACTTTTCTATTTCTTTTTATATCTTCCTTTGGTTTGTTCATTCAAAATTTTCAAGTCTGAATTTATATTCAAATTTAATCACCATAAAACTTTATATAATTAAATTACATATGTATATTAAAATTAGTAACATCAAAGGATGTAGTATATAGTCGATAAGTTTTGACTGATCCCAAATTTTTCAATACGGAGTATAAACGTATGCAAATCATAAAATATTACTATTTAAAAAAAAATTAATTTTGAATTTATATTCGAAAGTATAATGAGTTCAATGGTACAATTTAATAGGTTAAACTTGTTAAGTTTATATCGTAGAACCGCTTTTCATAATAGTGCATTCATCTTCTTGTAATCTTAGATCCACTTGTGTTCCTACCAATCTCTAATCTCTAATGTAAATATAAAAAAAAAAAAAATTTATTATTAATTGGAGTTATAATTTTTTTAATATGTTATAAATTTTAAATTGGTAAAATTAATGAAGGAAACTTATATACCGCTTTTTCTATTAAAAAAAAAAAAGTTAATTTGTATCCGCTTTTGTCTCAACAGACGGTAATCATCTTGTAATGTTAAAGTTTAAGTATTTAACGAAATTAAATTAAAGAGGTACACTAATTTTGAAATGGAGAGTTAATTTTACGGCATAAATTTAATATAAAAACAAAATAAAACCGTTCGCTTCAACATGGAATTAAATAAAAGTAAAACTTTTTCCAAGAAGAAATTGAATTCATGTGCTCAAAGTAGAAAGAAACACATTTATACAATTTCTAATATAAGAAAAATTGGGGATTCATTGCTCAGTAATTTTTCAAAGACGGTTGCTCAGTAATTTTTCAAAGACGGTTGTTGCATGAACAAAACTTCAAATTCATAGTTAAAATGAAATATGTTTTTTTAGTTTTTAACTACAAATTGTTTTTGTAGCGAATACTCACACGATTTAACTACAAAATTAAGTCACAGCCATTAAAATTATATATTATATGACAAAATTCGTTGTGACTAAATTTTAGGTTAAATATTGACAATAAAATAACTGTCACTACTTGATTGCACTATCAGTGACAAAAATTAAGGTCACAATTAAATATAAAATTTTATGGCTAAAATTTATAATATTTAACTACAAATTGTAATTTATCGCTACTGTAACCACATATTTTTTGTGACGAAAATTTTTCGTATCCAAAATTTAAATAATTTTAAGACAAATAATGATTCGTCGCTAATTGGGTACATTTTTTTAGTGACAAACTAATTTGTCACTGATAACTTCAATTTTGTTGCTAATATTACTCAATAAATGGCTCGAACTTAATTTTTGGTGGTAAATTTTAGTGGACGATACTTTGCTACAAAATTTGTGTTTTGTCTCTAAAAGTATGCGATTTATGTTTGTAAAGAGGAATTATAAATTTATCACTAAAAGTAGACAATTAGTGACGAATTCTATGTCGTAGCTAATAATTTCGTTGCTAAATATCATATTTGTTGTAGTGTACCCTAATACTGTAAAATGCTGTTTATACTGTTTTATTCCGTTATTTCTTTTGCATGCAAAAAATGTTTGACAGTTCTTTTCATTACTAGTAATGAACCATTCTAAGCATCAACAAAAGTTGTGGTGGAGTGGTGGTACTTATTCATCCTTAATCAAATGTCTCGAATTCGAGCATTGGGTATAAAGTCATCTTTATTAGGGAGTATTTTACCTCTGATACGGGACTTCCAAGCTAGAATCTGGATTTAGTCGAGGCTTAATATATATTCCCAACATCGGATAGAAAACAAAAAACATTCTAAGCATATCCATGTCTAAAGAAAATTCTTTGGAAAGTTAAATGGTTTTACATCTCTTATTTTCTTCCAAAGTATGCAAACAACACAAGATGAAAGGAATATTTAAACAGGCTTTTAGTACCCCTTGTAACTTCTCGAAGTATAAGCTTTTCAAGTGCTGAAAACAAAAGAGAAAAGGAGTTGAACAAATATTTTCTATGTACATACATTGACCACTTGTTCTTGAGGAAGAGAGTACAGTAGATGCAGAAGTCCTTATTACACATGGAAAGTTGGCATTATTGTTGCCAAATTTGACCATCCAAGACAGTACCTCCAATTTGTCCTCATGTTGTACCTAAATGTTAATGGGTTCAATGTACTAGTTGCACTAACGTAGAATTTAAGAATGCTGGTTAGCGGTGGTTTTTAATGATGTAACGTGCTTGTGTCAGGGGGAGTTGTTAGTACGTACTAGTAGTTTAGTTCGTTAACACAGCCGAATTTAGTACTCCATCTACCAAATTAAATATGACCGAAAGGGCTTCATTGGAGGATAGAACTACCTAACGCGTACTTGTTCTGTACGTTTAATTACACCTAATTGCTGATAAATTTGTCCAAAATATGCTTTAATTACAAAAAATACAAAGTTTAGTCCATCAAAAGAGAAGAAATTTAGTAAAAATCAAAAGTACAACTTGCTCCATAATCTGTTACAGTAGTATTTTTCTGTGTTCTTATGTTACATGATAGCTGATTATGTTTTAAATTTTTTGATCATCCAGTAGGAATATGCTTTGTTACCGTCTTCTCAGATAAAATACAAAACTTTACAGCAACTTCTTCTTTTTTCCCCCGCGGTTTGGTTATCATGATTGTAGCCAACTTGAGGTCTGATGCGTGGCTGAATAAATGCTGTATAGTAATCCACGAATCTTGGCATAAATGTTAGGTTGGCACTGTTGAAAGGCCTACAGATATTAAAAAGGGTTTAATTTGTCAACATCTAATGAATTTTTTACAATATTAATGGAATTTAACTAGTTAGATTACTTAATATTTATTTTACGTTATCATTCAATGATATTAAACGAAAGTACTTACAGTTACTTTTTAAATGAAGTCATTGCGTTTATACTTTGTGGGTAGAACTTAAGCTCTATTAAGAATTGCTATGTAAAAGATAATTATTCTAAGCTTAATTTTGCTTGAGATAGCTGTGTGTCTCTAATTATGTAAGCATTTTGTTGTCATGGTTTTCTATCGCGAAACATAACGTATATTTTGACATGGTTCTTGTGTTACAGGATCCAGGAATGGAAGATGAGATAGCCAAATATGGTAGCGAAGCAGTACTGAAAAAGATACTCACAGATAGAAAACCAGGACCCCCTTGCTTGCCCAAGGAAAACCCCTTTGGCATTTCCTCTGATTCTAAGCTACCCTCTTGGCTTTCTCAAGATGACCTCAACTACTACTCTACCAAGTTTGACCAAAAGGGCTTCACTGGAGGATTGAACTACTACCGCGCACTCGATTTGTACGTTCCATGCCATTACCCCTAATTATGTTAAAATTGCTGTAAACAAATTTCACACTATCTAGGGGTAGGTTAAACATATTTTTGCAATAGGCTAACTACCTTTTTTTCAAGTTACGTGTAAAATATTTTTTCTAACACTGTTAGAGGTCCTTTGGTTGGGAAACAATTTATTCTAGGATTAATTATCCCGGCCTGCCTCCCATAGGAATAAAAATAACACTACAATCTCGAGATTAGTTGTATCGCGATATTGTTCCAACCAAACTTGGGATAAACTCATCTCAATGCTCTACAAGCCCGTAGTGTTTATTTAAGTTAACTTTTTGATACACGTACTATGTACTTTATACTGTTGAATTTTTTTTTGCAGGAACTGGGAGCTGACAGCTCCGTGGACGGGAGCAACAGTGAAGGTTCCGGTGAAATTCGTGGTTGGTGAGTTGGACCTGGTGTATACGACACCAGGAATGAAAGAGTATGTGCACGGAGGTGGTTTCAAGAAGGATGTTCCAATGCTTGAGGAAGATGTGGTTGTGATGGAAGGAGCTGCCCATTTCTTTAATCAAGAAAGAGCTCAAGAGACTAACTCTCACATTCATGACTTCATTAACAAGTTCTGATCATACTCTTCTTGCTTGCGATTTACTGCTATTCTGGTTACTAAACTGGAATTATGTGGTTCGGTATCGGCAAACTTTGAATGAATTAATCTGCATGTTTCTGATGTTTTACAAAACGCTTTTAGTTCTAGTTCACTGCTCTTGTCTTCTGAAATTACAACTCAAGTGTTATGCATAGAGTATTTTCAAAGGCCAAAACTAAGTGAGAGACCTCGAGCACTCCAATTTCTTACATCTCTTTCTCTCAACTCAAATCAAGTTGAAAACACTGACTGCGGTTGTGCTCAGTGAAGGGCTTCTTGCTGGGACAAAGGAAACAGTACCTTAAAATTGGTATTAACAATTATCAAACAGTTGATAAAATTGAGAAAAAAGGCCTTTTTATAATCTTTCTGAATTAAAGCATAAGTAGAGTTATAGAATCAATCAATGGAAAAACTTGTTGAGACGTCATTATCAATACAATTTCTTTCTGATTAGATGGTTTGGACTAATGACACAAAAATGGCGAAATAGAGTAAATTTTATGGTTAAAAATCAAAATTGGAAAGTATTCGAAAATGACCAATTAATTCATTACAAGAGAAATGATTCTAAACTCTAACAAAAAGGCAGTGAGAAATGAATTAATCATTGATCATTCTAGCGGGTCCTTGGGATGTTGAGTGGTTTGATCAACTAGTTCCGTTCTTCTGTAGCATTGAATATTTAAAGTGGACGCTTGACGATAAATGGAAAGGCTATTCATTGATTGATGATCTGTAGTAATGTAGGTTTGAAGAGAAAGCTTGAAGATAAGTGGAGAGGACATTCATCCATAACTAAAAAGGATACTTGATAAGAAATTTATCTCGAAACTGCCATTAAGCAACTACAGTTATCAAATGGCCCAAATAAAAAAGCAACAGCAATTCATCGTACATTCAAACATTGTTGGCGACTACGTTTGGGAAAACCAACATGGTAAAATTACCCTTTAGGCTAGCTCGCTGCATAGAAAACACTTACCATACCGACCTCATACTGATCACCGTCCCATCCGGAGAATTCCACTTGCGGATGGTATCGCCAATTGATGCCGGGCATGTACAATTTCTTACACGTAAGAGATCTGTCTTTTACACATAAAGAGATTTAAAAAGGTCATTTTATGAATTTTAAATTGTAAAGGGACAAAATGTTCTTACTTTTAAAATTATAAAGGGGCAAGATGTACAAATAGCACGAATAAAAGAGAGGATGAGAAATTTCAGGCTCAGACCAGCAGGAATATGAGCGAAACTACCCGGAAGCAAAAGGCAGCAGGTGGTTGGTTATACTGCGGCAGAAACGCATTGCAGGGGTATATTATCGCAAAAAAGGGCGATGAGTATCGGACCCAACACCAAGGCCATTACCATCCCTAGGCTTAAGTTCTCATCTGCTACTAAGCTGTAAAACCCACAAATTTTCCGGGGCATGAGATAGTCCCAACTCCTGAATAGCAAAATCAAAAGACATGAGGCATTCAAATGACGGGAGTGCATTAACAAGCTATAATTTCTGAGATTTACTAAAGCAAACTGATAGGCTACATTCATTTTAAACCAAAACTTTGGCATCAAAGATGATAGAACTCAAATATCCTTGACAAAGACGAGTAAACACAAGCAACTTGCTGCAACTGCATACTAGAGTCTGCAAAAACTTGCATCGTAGCGTTACAAATGATAAAAACCATTCTGAGGTTAATAACTGAAATCAACCTAAGCCTTGTAACCCCTGCTATTTCTTCTTCCTCGAGCCCTCTCAAACTTTCTGCCCTTAGAACGCACAAATGGTTTGGTATGGCTGTGTGGAACACCAGGAGCTGGACCAAAGTGCTTCACTGCTTCACGTGCATTCTTAGGACCCCTTAGGAGAAGCTGCAAATCAATAGAAAATATCAACATCAAAACAAACTGGGACTTTCTGATACTCTTCAATTTGTGGAGTGAAGGAAATATGATAATCAGCTATTTTTTTAAAAATAAAATGTTGGATAAGGAATACTCTGCCATCTTAAACATTCTCAGAGCAAAACAAAAATTCTATAAAACCAAACAAATTCCTAAGTTACTAGAAACCTTTGCTGGTACCACTGGAATAATATCAGAGGATTAACATATTCAATACTAGACCTAAGAAAAAAAATAAACAATTTCCAATCAAATAGAACTAATAATTATTTGGACAATGTTTAATCCCATTACATTGAAGCACAACACCATGTACAGCTGGCAAAAGGCTTAAGCAGATAGGATCCTTCACAGATAAAATCTTTGCAATCATAAGATTCCCAAGAAGAACCATGTGCATCAAATGAGCAGCTCATACATTAGCTTTCTTTGCTATCTTTGCCAAGATTTAAAATTCAGAATGTTCCTCAAAAATTTGCAGGCATCCAGACTAGACTCAAAAATATATCACATAATAATTATTTGAAAATAATTGTAATCCCATTACATTGAAGCACAACTCCATATTCAGCTGGGAAAAGGCTTAAGCAGATAGGATCTTTCCTGGTTTGATATACGCACAGATAAAAGCTTCGAAATCATAAGAAGATTACCAAGAAGATCTATGTGCGACAGGTGAAAAGCCGAGGTCAATAAAACCTAGGGTGCAAGGGACGGAGCAGAAGTACCAAGAAAAAGAACAATCTAAATACAGAGGAAACAGTCCAATTGCAAAGATCTTGAGTCAATCACAAAATATGTCTAAACGATGTCAATAGGTTTGACAAGAAAGCACTTATTTCCTTCATTGAGTCATTTAGTGTCACTAGACACATCCACAATACTGCACTTTACCAATAGAAAATATCAACATCCAAAGAAAACTGGAACTTTCTGATACGCTTTAATGTGTAGAGTGACAGAAATATGACCCTCAGCTAACTTTTTAAAGACAAAAAGCCGGATACGGAATACTCTGCCATCTTAAAGATTTTCTCATAGCAACACAAAAATTCTACAAAACCAAAGAAAGTTCTCAAGTTATTAGAAACCTTTTCTGGTACCATTGGAATAATACCAAGAGGTAAAACAGAGTCAATACCAGACCTAAGAAACGAAATAAACAATATCCAAACAAATAGCCAATAATTTTTTTTTGGG
>MCJB01052137.1:0-24832 GCA_002018475.1 Nicotiana obtusifolia | reverse complement strand
GAATGTAATCCCATTACATTGAAGCACAACTCCATATTCTGCTGCGGAAAGGCTTAAGCAAATAGGATCCTTCTGGTTTGCTATACGCACAGATAAAATCTTTGAAATCATAAGATTCCCAAGAAGAACTATGTGCATCAATATATCACGTAATAATTTGTTGGAGAAAAAGTGCAATGCTATTACATTGAAGCACAACTCCATATTCAGCTGGGAAAAGGTTTAAGCAGATAGAATCTTTTTCTGGTTTGCTATACGCACAGATAAAATCTTTCAAATCATAAGAAGATTACCAAGAAGATCTATGTGCGACAAGTGAACAGCAAGAGTCAAAAAAAAACAAGGGTGCAGGGGATGTAGCAGAGGTCACCAAGAAAAAGAACATAACAAATACAGAGGAAACAGTCCAATTGCAAAAAACATGAATTGATCACAAAATATGTCTAAACCATGTCAGTGGGTTAACATCGAAGCACTTATTTCCTTCACTGAGTCATTTACTGACACACACAACACAATACTGCACTTTACCAACCATTCCCTGGTATGCTGTGAAAGACTAATCTTTAACCATGTCAATCCATAAACAATGTTCATTTTCAAACTATTAACAGGAACCATTAGTTCACTTTGACATGTATCTACAAAAAATACAATGAAATTCACAAATGCTGGTCACATATAGCTTCATTAAAACAAAAAAGACAGTCACATTAGCAAGATATGAATTACACAAGAAATGTGTAAGGTCCTTGACTGAAGAGAATCAAGGCTCACTAAGTTTTTCATCCACTCAAGGTTATTATCCAATTTCAGAAGTTATTCCAGTCCTTTAATACATAAAAAAGGTCAGCTGTTAAACAATAGCTGTAAAAGGAACAATAAAAGCTGAGAAAATGGGACTTCACCCCCTCTTGCAACTTAAAAGTCATCAACCACTTCATTAAAAGTAGCAACATATAAATACACATCACTCATATCTAGCGAAGATCCGTAAAATACTGCAAGTAGCAGAGAACTATAAGGATGTAACTCAATACCGTGTTCTGGCCAAGTGGAGCCCTGAGAGCCAGCTGATCGAATGTCAAGCACTCGCCACCAGCCTTCTCAATCCTAGCCCTGGCAGTCTTAGTGAACCTCAAAGCACACACCTTCAATGCTGGAACTTCATAAGCCCTAACATCGTCGGTAATAGTACCCACAATCACCACAACCTTATCCTCCTGTAAAACATTTCAAAAACCCCAACTTTAATCACAAACCACAAACAAATAACCTATACACCTGAATCAAATACATACTGAACAAAGAAAAGCTTAACAAATATACCTTTCCTTTGGCATAAGAGATCAACCTCGAGAGAGAAAGTGGAGGCTTGTTGATCTTACTCATGAAGAGCCGCTTGAGAATCACCGCATTGAACTTGCTTCCGGTCCTCCTTACCAGGAACCGGTAAAGCTATTACACACATATAGCAACAAACTTTAAGCAATCGAACATTTAGACATTCTGAACAAAAACAAAACGTAGATTTAAAACTAACTAGAGATATACCTTGACGAGGAGCTTGAGGTAAACATCGTCAGATTTAGGGGCAGTACGCTTAGTCTTCTTACTCTTACCTCCGGCCTTCAGATCGATACCCATGGCTGAACGAGTGATGGAGAAATGGCTGCAGCTGCAGGGGTCGGCTCTTATATGAATATATGAAAGAAATGAAGTGGGGAGCTAGGGTTTTTAGAGAGGTTTGTGCTGCCCCCGTGTTTTCTGTTGTTGAGGTCTATAGTAACTCCTATGCACCTTACTTAGATGTTCGACACGTCTTTACTACTATGTACATTATAATGCAACTTTTTCTTTTTTATTTATAGGGTTGTGTGCCTTATTCGTATTAAAACCGAACAGAAAGCTTCTTCTTCTTTTTTTTTTATTTTAGATGAAAATTTTCGTAAGTTCTTTTAACCCTCACTGAGTACCTATATATATTTTTGTAGAAATTTCTCCAACTCGTCTCATTTTCAAGTTTTTTCAAAACCCCATTATCCTTGATCATCTTGTCTTAAGAAATTAGCTACATTAACTTCTCTCTCGTTAGGCCATATACATCTATATATGCACTATAGAAAATTGTACCCTTAATTATAATTTGATAGTTAGATCCTATTTATTTCGGTGAAGAATCTTCATAAGTTGAAAGGGTTTACTTGAAATATTCTGATGATTGCCATGAAAATGTGATTGTAATCAGAGGCGAATTCATGATTTAAATTTTATGGGTTCAATTTTAAAGTTCTTACCATTGAACTCTTTGTATTTTTAACATTATCTATCCATATCTACTATCTGCAATTTTAATGAATATTACACATAAATTTATACTCTGACTCGAAAGTTATGAATTCAATTTAGGGGTGGCAAAACATGCCCAAACCCATATAACCCGCTCAAGTGCTAATAGATTTGGGCTAGAGTAATTTTGTTGATGGGCTTATTTGGACTAGTCCAAAGTAACCGATGAAAAAACACTAGCTCAAATTGACTCATGATAGTGCCCAACTATGACACATGTGAGTGTCCAGAATTCTCTCTTGAAGCTGGACGTATGTGAACCTCCAGTGATGCTCAATCAAATAAAAATAGGAGTAATTCCTTGTCATGCTCTTTACAATTTGATGATGAAATATAATTTTACGGTTAAAGCACTTGTTCTTTTCATAAAATCGCATTTGTGGATCAATCATACTCTTTAGAATATTAAAATAAAATAGGAATTAATTTAATCTTAAAAGTGAAATAATAGATCTCATATAATTATTATCTTCGAAAAGTTTCATTTTTAGAAAACAAAATATTAGTTCGACGTGAAAAGAAAATGAAAATGAAAAATGGAAATGGAAACTTAGTTGGGAATTGGAACTAATAAGTATCAACTAACCGTACTTTTGCGACATTGATGATCGAATTAGTATTATTCACAAGAATTTACCTTGCAAATTAAATGATAATCTAAATTTTCAGTAATGTTTATCAATAACAAATAGTTAACAAGGTCAATACTACCAGATCTAAGCAATCGAATTAGCTGTGATCTTAGTCACAGAAAGAGCTGTTGATGGTGTCTTGCAAAAAGAAAATTCAAAATAAAAGAGAACAAATACGAAAAGTTGGACGGGTTGTACCATGACCTATTATTTAGCTCATATTGATTCAACCCATTTCAGTTCAAATAATATTTGAACAGGGTTGGGTAATGACCCATTTATTAGTTCAGCCTATTTTAACCCGTCCATTTACCCTTAGTTTAATTGAACCCGATATGAAAAGGCTAGATCCACCCCTGATGGTAACTAGAATTCACTCTCAAATGCACAACATTAAATATCGTCCATATATAGATGCCTCCATTTAATAAATCACATATTATCTTAAGTATTGCAGAGTCCATTCTTGTATCTCTATAGTCTGTATCACAACCTTATAGTTTTTCATCTTCCTTATTACAATGCACTTATTTTCTAGTCCCCGTTTTCTTCTTCTTTTTCTAATATTAAGGTGACTGAATTTTTATCTATGTCTGATTATAAAAATAGTCTTTTGATTTGAATACCGGATAATTAAGCCTATTTGTTCTTAGCATTTAAATGTGTATAATTTCAAATCTTAATTCATAAGGTGTGGTAAATCTTTTATTTTATTTTATGGAATACACTCCAAAAGATAACAGTGATAACAATGAAGTTGGTGCTGATTGCCACAATGGTTCAGATCCCGTTGTAACATATAGAAGCGATTCTTACATAACGTAAAAAAATATTGAAAATTAATCACTGATATCGAAAAGAAACCAAGATGATTTAAGACAATTTTAAAAAATCTAATTTTAGTTATACAAAAATAAAGTAGCCCAAAAATTTGTTATGATACAAATTTTTTAAAAAGACCGACTGAGCCGAATCATTAATCCCCCTATCATATGGTGATCTCAAGTTTTCGCCACTAAGTTAAAAATCAACAATTTCATATTTGAATAATTCAAATATAATTTGAAGTAAAAAGATGGCTCGTATTCAATTTTTTAGGCTTAAATCAATTTCTCTAGTAACGTTTGGCTTAAGACAGTACTTCCAACATCACTGCTTCGCTGTTCTCTCTGTGATTAATAAGGTTAATCCTGAAACTTTTCTTTTTATGGGTATTGATCAAAGAATTTGCTTTGACGGTTAGATATTGTTTGATTTACTTGATACTAAACATGCTAAGTTAAATTTATTTCCCTATATATAGTTTGTTGAATGCTTGCAAACATGTTCGTTAGTTTGTCACATTTAGCTTCTACTATTATTATGTATGACATTTTCTTGGCTTTTCTTTTCTAGCGGAAAACGAGACCCATTGATATCGTTTTGGATTAATTTGTTCTCCTTTAGTTCTTTTTCCTTTTGGGGGCTTGATTTAATCATTTAGTCCAACAGTTGCATGAATCACAGGTACAAGTTTTAGATGTCTATTCTAATTTATTTTTTTTGCTAAAATATGACTTTAACGAATAGTACCAAAGTCCCCACACCTCACAGAAAGTCGAAAATCGAAAAGTGAAAAAACAAACCATATCGAATTTATTTCGGTATGGTTGCGTTTAACATTTTTAAAAGTTGAAATCTAAAATACCAAACCAAAATCTCTCAAAACCGTACCAAACCGTTGGATGAACACCCCACTAACATCTAGAGAAACGAAATAACAGCTGCATAACGATGAGCAACTTTTGCTATTTGCAGCAGGTAAACATTGTCCATCTAGTAAAAGATGGGTCTCGAGTTTCATTCAAGCTCAATCCAGTCGCTCCATCTGTCAACAGAAACACAGATCACAAATTGACCAGGACTACAGAAAGAAATATTTTTCACGTTTTTTACAATTGCAACACAAATACATAATCATGTTCCATCAGCAAACAAAATGCCGTATGTATAAATCAAAAGGGAACAATTCACTGCTCGTCTAGGAGTCGTGGCAATAGAGTACCTTCCAGAGGCCATCATTAAGATAATGCATGTTATCCACACCAATTCCCTTGTTGATTGCCCTTCTGCAACGGTAAGACATGCTTTTCAGGTGTTGAAACAACAGATATATATATATATATCTCAGACAAGAGAAACATGAAAATAACAGAACTTGAAAAGAACTCTCATAGTAGAATATAAGCAAGATCGTCAATGCCAAAGTTTGAAAAAGTCATTTGGTACTCCTAAACATAGAGCGTATCGCCTCACACGTACAAAGAAATGGAGATAGATTGACTAATCTAATCATGAAAGCCTAGTAGTCCTAATGAGTATATCGTCACAAACTGCTTTTTCCAAATCCACCACTTCAAGCAGATGGAATGCTATCAACAGCATCCCGTCTCTCATACTAGTTGTGTCTCTCACCTCATACAAGTTACACACACGCAGAAAAACACACAGAGAAATATACTATTTGGATGCCCAAGGCTATTCAATAATAAAAAAGTCTTATTTTTATCATTTCTCACAAACTCACCATACCAAAGCTTGCAAGAATATCCAAGGTCAAGGAGAGAAATATATGAACTTAATGCTAAAAGGCATTACCAGCCAATTACCTTGACACAAAGAGGAAACATTTTAAGTTCAAAGACCAATATATGTACTTTAAGACTTACCTTCCTTTTTTGGGGCAAAGGTTTTCCCCTAAAGTCAAGGCAGATAGATATTCCTCACAACAATTGAGGCAATAAAGTGTCACAGAGGATTCACATTTAGGGGCAATAAACAAACTAAACAAAGAAAGGGCAGAACATCTTTGACCTACAAAAGGTAGTAAAACATCTCAGTGATATCACACAGAGGAGCATGCTTTAACATACAAAAGAAAAGAAGTCGTGCAAATACTAAGATAGCAACTCACATATCTTTTGCCGACATCTTTGTAAAGCCAATAGCAAGAGCATGTTGCTTTCCCTCAGCCATAATAGCCTAAAAACAAAAGGTCGCACCTAAAAATTCTACACAAAAAAAACTGCAGTAACAACACCTAATAATGATAAAGCATAAAATTGCTCTTATTCATACCACAGGAGTTTCTGCTCCCACTTCGTCGTCCAAGGCACCCCCGGGAGAAGTAAGTCCTGGACACATTATGTTGGCACCAGAAAGGACAAATTTAATTGCTCCCCTGTCAACTTGTAGTTTTTTCATTATATTGGGATCTGTATAGGGGGAAAGAGGAAGGTCAAACAGAGCATTGAGAGCATTGATATCACTGAACAAATCAAATTGTCAACATATCATATAAATAAAGTTCATCAATGGCATACATTGAAAAGTTACAAATCACAAACATATGTATATGTCGCTGAGTCAATCAGCAACTGTTTAAAAGGAGGAGAACGAGAATTGGCAGGATATGCCATATGATCTGAGTACCAGTAAATTGAACCAGACAGAAAGTCAATTGAACAAAAAGGAAGCAAATCACCAGTTGACCTACTCGCTCCATCTCAGCCAGACTGCTGAAAAACAATATTTGTCTGTTGTCTTTCATGCGTATAATTACAAGGAGAAACACCCAATTAACTGAATGAAAGATGTACCCTTGAATTTCAGAGCAGCCACATCATCTCCAATCTCAAGCATAACAAATTAATTAATATTTCGTCCCTCACAAGAAATCAATGACCTCCACATGGTAATTTAGTTTCCTAGGTTCTTTTAGACCAGATTGTTACGGAAACCTCTAACATCAAAATTTTGAATAGTAAATTGGAAGTAAACAAATGCTTGATCACTTTGCTGTGACTGGTGTTACTGAACCAAGCAGGTATATCTTGTGAATAGTGTATTAGTTATGCATATCAAGGGAAAAGAAAAATAAGGCATTAAGTATCATGAGCCTTCAAATGAGTTTCTGGATGTGAATCATATACCCTTTCTATAATTGCTTGGTTAATTATGCTAATATGCTAATCAGCAACATCAGCTGGCTTGAATTATTTTGTTGCATTGGTCATAGCCATTCCATATCGAAGCATGATCTCGTTGTGTTTGATGCATGTTCGATTAGAATCTTCAAAACTCCGTGGATGAGAAGTCAATAATTCTTCCTTTACATTCTTCAAACGTCTTAAGAAGCTCTATTTTTCCTCACAGCCCACAAGGGTTGAATTGGCTGCATATTAAGGAGATACTTGCTGATGACAAAAATGACCTAATAGTCCAATATTTTGAAGTGATATCACATGCAAAACTAATAACTTTACCAGGGTGGAAGTATCAATTATATCTGATCTGGATTGTCTATACTAGTATCCAAAGAAACCAACACCAAATAACAGTCCTTATTAGTAAAGAAATAAAAAAAGTTGAAAAGGACTTGATACAACCATAAGAAAGATTACCAAAAGAAAGGACAGAAGTTTAAGCGGATGACCTTTGATTCAATGGTAAAGAAAAATAAAGGAGGAAGAAAATTAAAAAACCGAAGAACTTACACTGATGCAGAAGACGTAAAGTAGGCATATAAGGTCCATCACGTATGTTGAAAAACAGGGGTACATTGTTCACTACAACTAGGTTCAGATGATTCGGACTGCAAAAGAAATGATGAGTGAAAGAACTATGATGCTAATGAAAGAAGAAGAAAAAAACAGATAAAAAACTGCATTAAGACAGTTGAAATCAACCATTTTGCAACAATAAGTGGAGACTTCTTTGGAAGCAAATCCTCCAACACCGGCTCTAGTGCTGGGTACTGCAAAAGGAAGAAATTTTGACATTAGTAACACATTATAACCACAATTTCAGAGAAATGCGCTAGCTGGAATAAAGTGTGGAAGAAACAAAGTGGTCTGTAGCATAGTCAGGACCTCTTCCGCAATGCTTTGACGAATTTTACGCTGCACAGATGCCTTGACTTGATTTTGTCCAGACACTTCTTCAGTTGTAAACCTACATATTTAACATAGATTGAGTTGTCCAAGTTATTTTAGCTCAGCATAATAAACTGCAGTGGGACACAGCAAACTTAACAAATTTGAGCATGAGAACTTAAGATCTAAGGTTAATGACAAACACATTCTCTATTAGAAAATTTTGACTTAATGACATTTAAGGTTAAGGGCCTGTTTAGTTTGAATTGTTTCACCTGACTAAATCAATTGCATAACCATTGTCAATTGATTCATCGCAATACGAAATACAAAAGTATGTAGATTCCCTCGGGATAATTAAAATAGTTCATATCAATCAGGTAGTTGGACAGCTGAAAGCTGCAATGAGTATGTAAGCCTGAGGGACCAAAGGCAGTTATTACTTATTCGTCCCAGTACACGTAGGTGATGGAATCAACTGCAGTGTGGATGAAATGCATGCCACTAAATACATGGTCTGACACGTTAATCAATCAATCAACAATCCATCAATTATGCCTCAATCCAATATAGATCGGCTATATGAGTCTCCATATCCATTCTACTCTATTTAGGCACATTTCATTGCAATATTAGATAATTTATATTTCAGGCAACTCAGGGATTCTTCAAAACTAGAGATCTTTTTAATCTCACATTTTTCTCAACATGGATATACAAGTTTCTAACCAGGATAAAAAAACTCTCGACACATATCAGACATAATGCAAGTATAACAACAAATGTGCTTCGACCCTAACTGGTAGCAATTCCCTATAAAAGGTCCTTTACTTCGTTGTGTTATTCCTTAGCTAAATCCATAATGAATACAAAGAGATTGAAGGTTGTTTAAGACGACTTCTCTCTGAGATTTAGGTCTACCTCATTTCCAGTTGTCACCTCCTACAATCATCATAGGGTCCCACCTACCACTTGGTCCATATGGAGGTCTACGTAAGATCATCTTAGGTGACACTTTTTCATTTTATCAATGTGTGCGTAATTGCAACTTTTTTTTGATTAATCAACCAGTGAAGGGAATAGAAGCATAGGTAGGGAAGAGGAACGAGAGAGCAAGCTGGCTGCATATATCGTGGAGATGCTCACTTTGTAGATTTGTTGAGTCAGACCAATTAGGCTACTGAATTGTCTTCTTGAAATGTACTTAATTTATTAGGAAAGCGACTGTTTCGGGAAATATGGATGTGACCGTTTCCAATCTTGTATGACCCACATCCGCACTTCTACAACATTTGCTAACAGTTTCCATGGCCAAGAATCATAGGGAAGTCAAAGGTGCAAAATAGAGGTACACTTCAAGTTGGAAACTGAAGAGTTTGGATACAAGTACCATAAGATGATTTACATTTGAACTTAACAATCTAGGCAATGATTAGCTCGACAAGAGTAAATAGCCTAACCATTTTAATCCTTGGCTACCAGAAAACATTGAATTTGTAGATGAGGACATCAAACAGGAGAAACAACAGCAAGAAGAAGGTACAATGATAAGCAAATCTTCAAACCCAAGAAGGGCCCTAGGAAAAGCAGATTGCAAACACAAGTAGCTGAATTTCAATGCATCCTTCTTCGGGTCTTAGACACCTCTATGTTTTGAGATATTGCAGTCATTTCACAGTCTATGACAGCTGCATAGCTAGCACTGAGATGCAGGTGTCTGTAACGAGTGTCAGATGGTTTGTCAACAATATTTCCTGAATCATGTAATCAATATTAATATAATTACATATGTTGATCAGAACCTTGATCAAGAACTTTGGCTCCAAGTCTTGCCTGCTGGTTTAAGTATCATGTATATTTCAGCTGTAATAGATTTCTCGTTAGTTAAGTACGAACCAGTCCAATCTTGATTATCCCCTTTGTCCTCTCTGTTAAAAGCATTCTAGGTAGCTATTACAACACCCAAGCATCTAACATTTGTCTAAATTCCTAAAGGTATCAAACACTAATCCCTTAATGTTCTTAACCCTCAAAAAGATTTTTGTTGTTTGAGAACTATTAAAATAGAACCAATGAGGTATCCTCCCACCCCTCATCTAAATTGAGGCCAAGGAAATCCATACAAGGAAAAGAACCACTTGGTCTACACACTTGGAGCAGCTAAATTGAAGTTGAGAACCTCATAAACATTACCACATTCTGCTTATGCAAAAAAACACTGATACTTACCCAAGGAGATAAAACTATACAAGTTGTAAAGTCTTTCCTTGTATACTAAAATTTAAGGACATAAAGAGGCTGGACCACACAAAAGAATACCATCATAAACCAGATATGAATTGCAGCCAGGAACAAGAAATTCGATGGAAGGCATTATAATCAATTGTTTAGTTCTTACGTCCGCCTTTATAGATGAGGATCTGCTGGATTGAACATCTAGCTTGTGCAATAATTACTTTTTCTTACACTAACAACTAGGTGTTGCTTATATTTATAGTGTACAGAACCCGGAGCTGCAGCAAACATCCTTAATCACTCCAACAATGTAGAAAGGGAAAAAAGCATATTTCTCATGAATCAAGTCTATAGACAAGTTGAGAACAAGCAAAAAAGTATATAAGTGAATAAAACAACTACATCAGCTCATTTTTTAAATGACCAATAAATCATTTACCTAACAATCAAGAAAATCAAACAAAACAGCCAAAGTAAGCAATTTACGATAGAAAAAGTAAAATCACTTGCAGATACTCTTAATTCCCGTACTTAACCAAAATAGATAAGTAAAATCACTAATCAGGCACGGAATGTACTTCAAAATGAAATCAAGATTGTCTAATGATTCCATGGAAATTATCAAATAACAAGAGAAATCAGAAATTGAACCTAGAGCTCCAGTAGGGAAAAAGGAAAGGAGTGCACTTACTTCTTGAACATTTTCACGGGCTGATGCTGAGAGAAAAATAATATGTAGGGTTTAAGCTGATGAACAGAGTGATAAATTTGGAATTGAGATCTCAATTTTAAAATAAAATATATGCTAGCCCTTATATTTATTGATGATAACCAAAGATGACGGTTTTTTTTTAGTGGATCCACCAGCGCCGTGGACCGCGTTGTAAGAAAGCTAAGGTATCTGAGTTCCAGTTTGATGATTCTATGTTCTATGTTAACATGTCCGTATACGGTTGGATTTAGTGAACCATTTGCGGTTAAAAGAAAAAAGGAAGTATTTGAGGCTAAAGTTTAAAACACAAAAAAGTATTTGGAATTAGGGCAAAAAACATAAGTAGGCACTATTCTAGAAAATTTAACATAAGCATAGCAGTAATTCATAATTAACAAAAATGGCACTCATAATTTAAAAAAAAGGCAGCAACTTAATGTCATTCTCGATTGTTACAAATTTATTTTTGGCAACTAATATTAACAATACCATAATAAATTCCTAAATCAGAGGAGAGAATAAGGTATAATAACTCTAATATTTTCTTTCCTATTTTTTAACTCAAAATATTATCTTTCAAATATGTTTTACAAATAGAAAAAATAATTGTATCCTAAAAAAATTAATGTATAATCTCGTATATTGAATTGATAATTTAATATGATACATGTATCTTATTTTTAACTCTACCTTGTATATTAATATATGTGATATCCCCTATATATTGACATATTTTATATTTAACAATTGCATATTAAAATTATATCACCCGGTATATTTTGAAAAAAAAAAAGATATGTAAGGTATATATGTGGTATATATACATTATAAATTATTTATGCATGGTATAATAAAATATCTTAAGTATATATATGTTATTTATGTAGTATAAACTTGTATGTTCTGAGTTTTATATATATTAGCTTTAAGTACGTGCCTTGCACGTGAATTTTGCGTGTATCAATAAAATAATATGAATTATTGTGTAATACTAATGTCAGTATAAAAATATAAAATAATATGACTACGTTAGTATTTAGATATTTTCTCAAACGTAAATCATTCTTTAACCTAAAGTATTAACCAACATAATCTGTTATCCTAAAACAATGAGCTGGATGGTGAAAAGAATAAGACTTAAACGAAAAATAATTCTTCCAAAATCATATAAAAAGCATCCAAAACAAAAGTAACAACAAACTAAACCAAGAAAAAACTGCCAAATGTTACAATAATATTTTATAAAATAAAAAAAATAAAAAAGATTAAGGACTCACGTGCTAAAGCTTAACTCATATCTCGTTTGGTGAGGAACAAAATAAATAATAAGTTACCTCGATATACTTTGTTGTGTTAGTTTTAAAAGATCCAAAAGCTTCTAAGATATAGAATCGGCAACCTAAAATTTGGAGACAAAAAATGCAAAGGTTAGACAATACCAAGTTAAAAACATAAAAGAAGATGGTAAATAAAAGCAAAAGCACTAATAAGCAATAAAAGAGTTTAAATCACAATCAACGATTAAGACTTAATGAAATATCAAACTTGTCATATGGGAAACTAAAAAGAACATACAAGAGAATTCAAATCAAGACTCTTTTCAAGTTAAAGTAGCAATCAACAATGAAAGACAAACAAGGTAAAAGACACAAAAAATCTCTCTTAAAACAATAATGAAATCTATAATCGAGAGAGACTAAACCCTGGTGTCATTGGAAATTGGTAACGTTTATAACGCCCTTTAATAGAGATATTTCCGCTTCTTCTTTTATTTAATTTTTCCTTTTGAACCCAATAACTCGATGTTGTTTTTAATTTTTCCAAATACAATACTTTTGTGTCATATATAACTCATGTTTATCTATTTTTAGTAGCTTTAAAGTAGTGCTAATCTACGAAAAAAATGTAAAATACAAATATGAGTACTTAATTTCTAAGTTTAGAATGATAAAAAAAATTATAATTTACTACAACTTCAATATTAATGTGCTTGAAATAAGAAAATCTATATAAAATAAAATCTAGTTGCTTTTAGAATCCTAAATATAAAGATTCTCTACATAATTCAACTACAGAAAATTTTAATAATCAGAATTATAGTTGATTTCAATGTCCCAGATATTAGAAAAATAATTAAATGATCATTCTTACATATTAGGAAAATGTTTAAATTACTATTTTATCTAATGTGAACTCTATTTTTAAAGGGTAAAAATGGCGAACGACATTTCGCTAAGAGCCTTCATGCTTTTAATATATATATATATATATATATATATATATATATATATATATATATAAAATGTTATGTATGTGGTTTCAACACATTATAAATATGTATGACGATATAGTATAATCTCATCAAAATAATAATATATCTTGAAATATATGAGGTATATCTGAATTGGTAAATATTTTAAAATTTTAAAGTTGGTAAGAGATATTTCCGAAGTAGTAGCCAGCGAGGAGTTTTCTGCTGGTTGAAAATCTTTTTAGACCGAAGGAGCAGTTTTATGCTTAATTCAAAAATTTGATCGGAATATAATGTCAAAAGAAAAAAAGAAATTAAGAAAAAAAGTGTGGATAAGATGATTATGAGATAAATTTTAAAATAGAAGATGATAGGACAGAACGAGAGAATATGAAAATAAAAGGCAATCCCATGATTTGTGTCGTGTGTTGACTAATTAACTGTCCCATAATCTTTGCAATATGCTAATTATGTAAGTTAAGTCTGCTATTTATGGAATAAATAAAAAGTGATATCATTTTCTTAAATAATTTTTAAAAAGTGTTTAGCCGGGTGGTTTTCTCTTGGAATTTATTGCCCGTTTGGCCATAGATTTTTCCAGGTTTTTTCTCAAAACTTTTTTGGCAAAACCCGCTTGTTTATAAATTTTATCTATATTTTGGCAGATTTTGAAAATAAAATTTCTAAATCCCAAAACTAGCTCTACACCTGTTTTTGGCCTAAAATATTACCTTTGGATTTTTTAACAATTTCAAAAACGATCTAACTTTTGTATTTTATAAAAAGCGTACAATCTATTATGACCCAACTAATCTACTAGCTATTTACTATTATTTTTTTAGACTGATGAATCTTGTAATATTATTGCAATTTGACGAACTGTAGTAGCTAGTGATTGTGTTATTAGCAGTTGATAATGATAGTGAATGGCGTCGATGAAGGTTCTGCATATACAGGATTAGCAAGTTTGTCTGTTTGGTATTGTTGAGTATTTTTTATAGTTTTTAGAATTTATGGGTATAAGTTATATATATATATATATATATTTTTTTTATTTTATTTTTTAAAAAGTGAAATATGTTTTGAAAAATGATGTCCAAACAGATTTCATCTTCAAACCAAACTTCGCTCAAATTAAATTTTTTAAAATAAATTTAGAAATTTATGGCCAAACGCTAGTTATAAGTCAAGATTTCAATACTTAGAGGAAAAGACTTAATAGTCCCTTAAGTAATAGGAGTACTCTTATCCCTTATTTATACTACTTAATATAGAATATCCTTTTATCTTTATACAAAAGGATACCGTTGTGTAACGCTAAATAAGGTTTATAAAACTAATGGTAAAAGCATCAAGTTTGAGTTAAAAGCAATGTTAGTATCCATGGATTATTTTTGCCCTTCGCTCTCCGGCTTTCCCGCCCATCAATCCTTTTTCTCCTAAAATCCCTAGAATTGAACTCCACTCTTTCTCCCAAAATCCCTAGAAATCGAACTCGACCCTTTCTAATATAAAAACTATGAGTCTAGTCAGTGGAGGGACGGGATAATACAGAGTCGAAGTTCGACTGAGAAAAATTATAAATTAAGTGATATTGTGTAATCATCTAGAATTTGTTAAAGCGGTGCATTGTTGATTTTTTGCTTTCGAATTCTTGCAACCAATTCATGTGATTTTGTTCTTATCTAAGTAACTGCAGTTGAAGCTTTTGAAGCTATCGTTTCTTACCAGTTTGTAGTTCTATGCTTTGGGCTTTTATTTTTAAGAATTCAAACCTTATGGTAAAAAATATGAAAAATATATGATCTTTCTTTTAGTATATGTATGATTATTTTGGTTTACAAGCTACTTACCTTTTTTAAGATAAATATTTCTGCTCTTTTAACTTGACATATGAATTTTTTTGCATCATGGACTATGAAACTGGGGAGTAATGTTCAGCAATATTGAACTATTTCAGTAGCATGGTTCTTGTAAATAAAATTTAGTTGGAACTTACTTGAGAACACGTTTTGAGGGAGGGAAAGGAAAAGCAAAAAGTTTTATGTGTTCGTGCTCCACATCCGTGAAGCACTTCACTCGATCAAGAAGACACATAAAATTACTAGCTTATTAGTTCTTTTTTAATCTATGAAGTAGGATGCCCAGCTCAAGAGAAGTTCTAAGGTTCTGTTAAAGTATCCTTAACAACATCTCTTACTGACTTGTAGATCTTTGGCGAGTACTATGCCTACTCCCCTTTCCTCTTTCAAGTAGGTTAAACTCTTTCTAAGGCAAAAGGCCAAGTTCGTGCCACAAGGCTCGGGAATGGAGCAAAAAAAAAAGAAGATGAATTAGAGAACGGATGTAAGTAATTCTGACCCTTCTAGGGAAAGGAAGCAAACTCTTGCTCGACATCCCTTCTCGACCAGATGGAGATATGAATTCCATTTAGGTGGATCAGGGCTATGGTAGTCTTTTCATGAAGATTATTGGGAACGGAAATGTACCCGGGGTTAAGAACAACGACAAAACTGCCTTCTGTCTGTTGCCATGGAATGAATAGGTAGAGATTATTTTATGCTTGGAAATCCAGGTTTTTTCTATACTAGACCATCGGTTTTTTTTTTAGGGTTTATTGATCCAGTCGAAGAACCTGCTCCAGAGCGACTACTCCACCTAGCCTATTTTCCTGCCAGCCCCCGGTTCTCTATGCTCGGTTCCACAACCAATCCCAGATCCATCTATTCTTTATATTCAATAAGTATTGCAAGACCGAATAATTCAAGGAAGGGCGGATTGCGGGGAGGGTCCTTTTAAGTAGATGACTCGTCGGGCAGTCGGAGCGGGCTCTATCCTCCTTTGGATATCAGGAAGGAGAGGTTGCGCTAATTTCGGAACAAGGACCTCGCGTGGAATGGGCGCAACCTCACGCTCGGGAAGGTGCGGTTCTGGTTCTCTCGGAGGAGAGAAATCAAGAGCGGTAGACGAGGAACCCCTTCCCCCGTCGCACGCGGTGAAATTCTTCTTTACCAAGGGAAGAGAGCGTGGATCAGGTGTCTTCTTGGATGTTCCAAACCACCATCTTGGACTTCCAACAACCACTAGTCGCCCTTAGTGCTCCAAAACACCCTTTCGCTTGCGTGAGCAACGGCCCCTAGCGCCCAGAGCAAGCGCCTTTAGTGTTCCCGACTCCTGCTTTTCGGCCTTATCGTTCCAAACAATCAATAGTGTGACCAATCTATGTCAAAAACAACTTATGACGCTAGCGACGACTCCTGGGACCCCCGATCTTCTTCGTATAAAATTGTCTCTGCTTGGTCCTATCTAAGTCTAGATCTATCATTACGATCTTCTTCGTAGGGCATTTTCGGTTTATGTCTGTGTTGTGACCTTGTGAACCGTGTTAGAATAAGTATCAAATAAATCAAAAGTTATTAGCTTCTTTCTTAAGTGCTTCCATTCGACGTGATCTATCACATACGCTTTCCTAGATTTCATTCCTATTGACTAATCCAAGTCCTTGAGAGCTTAGACATAGGAGAAGCTGAAGCCTGATTAGAATCCTAATTGAATTTTTGTATGTAAGATGGAAGTTGAATTTGAGAAAATGAAGAAAAAGTTTTAGTGAATGTGAAATTCACGACGTTTGCCATCAACGGTTCACATCATCTTGCCTGCAACTTAGATATAGTTGCCATATGTGTTACTAGTTTTAGTTGTTAGTTGAAGTTATAGTAAGTATGACTAGTTTTCGATGTAAGTTGAAGTTGAAATAGTAACTATTTTATAAATAAATGTTGTTGTTGAATCATGTGTATATGAATGAAATATTTTTTTTTTCTTTCGATAAGTTAATTAATCAGTAACAGTGAATTGATAATAATTCCATCACCATCTGCTTTAAAAAAATTAAATGAAGCCATCACATGATATAGTAATAAGAACCAAGTGAACAATATTATCTTCAAAATGATATCATGCATTAAAGCATCAAAACATAGTTACAGTTTGCTCAAAAGATGAATTTTATATGGCATATGTTGTTCAAATATTTGAAAAATAAAAAGTCTTCAACAACTTCTAGTTTCAGCAAGAAGTCTTTAATAGTTTCAGCAATTGCATATTATATTTAGCTTCCGAAAAGAAAAAATAGCAGTAACATTAACCTGAACATCATTCCCAAACAACTAAAAATTCGAACAACATTCAACCGTTACTTCTCAGTTCTCACGTTCGAATTCTCCTATTCTAACCTAAAAAAGTAATAGAAAAGGTGCTTTAATTTTTAGCTTGTAATTAGAAGGCCGATTCAACATAACATATTCAAATATTGTACCGGCAACTTTAAAAGAATAATTTTGGAGCCAAATAGAGAAAATCGGAAGAATGATTTTAGCGCGAAAGCAAAGAGAAGAAATGATAGAATTCTTCTCTTCTCCCTTGTTTCTGTGATACTTACAGTCTTCTTAACGTTTAGCTAACATTTACCGTAAATCTTTCTTTCTTGTAATGTCAGTTTTATAAACCTTGTTAAGGGTTAGATAAAAGCTGTCCACTTTTACAAAGATGATTTTGTATTCAGTGGTATAGACAAGGAATAAAAATACTCCTATTAACATATTTAAGTACCAAAGTCTTCTCCTCGGGATATATATATATATATATATATATATATATATATAGTCTTCTCCTCGGGATATATATATATATATATTTTTTGGGTCACCATTCAATTTATATTTGCATTGCACAGAACTTTGTAAAATGTATCCGCTCGGATTTGAAGTAGTTCAATCTCTTCAATGCAACTTCAAAAATCAAATTTGAGTTTTCCTGTCTTTCAACTGCAACTTCAGAAATTTAATCATAAGTAGTTCAAGCACTTCAAAGCAACTTCAAATCTTAAGTTATGAAATATAAAAATATTCTTCAAATTTCAACAATCCAGCGCACGATTCAACACCCAAATCTACTTTAAATGAACTCAAATTTAAAATATAACTTTCAAATATTATAAAGAATAAATTTTAATCATCAAATTGTTAAATTTAACAAACCCATTTTGCAACTAAGAAGAAGAAGAAACCCTAAACACAAAAAGAAGAAAGTTGCATTAAAGAAGAAGAGAAAAATGTATGTATATGAAGTTACTAGAAAATTAAGTATCAATTAAACTTTTTTTAAAAATGGTACAGATTCAATTAGTGGCGCAGGAGCCACATAAAAAATTTACCTTTTCCTCAATTATAATACAAGGAAGCCTAAAGAAATTTATAAGAACGAAGAAAAAGGAAAAATTGATATTCGGCCACTTAAGCCCAAGTCTTACATCCAAATAAAATAGGAAATTTTATCTCCTATAGCAGATTATTACATCATATTTATTATAAATTAAAATAATTTCAAAATATTGTTACTTATAGCTATCTTTTATATTTTATAACAAACTACATATTTATGTATACTACCATTAAGGCGTGAAATACGCCACATACATTTCTCTCTCCTCCTTCTTCAGTTAGCACGTGATTTCTCTTTCTCTCTCTATACAAGCAAGATAGTCAATCCTCTCTCTTCTCCCTCAAATCTCTCTCCCTTTTTCATCAAGACAACCGTCGTAGCTACCATTCTTGGTGGCGATGGTGGACTTTCCTTTTTGTCTCTTTTTTTGTTTTCTGAATTTTCAATGATACTCTAAAACTTTTAGTTTTCGGTAAATTGAATACAGTGTATCAAATCTTCCATCGTGCCATGGATAGATCTGAAACAAAGAGAATAGATCTAAAGCGAAGAAGGAGTAGGTGAACAGATTTGGCCATGACTATGGATTGAGCTTTTGGAAATCTGAAGCAAGTCGCAGGAGAAGATTTGAGGGTCGGGTTTTTGTTCGTCTCCATTTTTAGTTTTAATAATATGTATATAGTATTTTGCTTGGCCGAAAAACGCCATCTTCGGCGAGCTTTCTTCTCTTCTTTGCTATTCAGTCACATACAATGATACAAATACATTGTATTCTGTACAAATACACTCAAATACATTATATTTTTATATAAAAATATTATATTTTTCGGTTGTATTTGTGTATTCCGAAGGTCAGTATTTTTTGAATACAGCCGAATATTATTATTTTTGTGATTTATTTGTTGTTTGAATATGGTGAATTGAATACAATATATAATAGTAATAATGAATATCAGTGAATTAAATACAATTTATACAGTCGAATTGAACAGAACGGTATACACCTTGTTTCTTGATTTTTTGTTGTTTGAATACAACTGAATAAATACAATTAAATATTACGCTTTCCCTTATTAAACACCCATAATTACTATTTTTTAGGCGAATTACCTTACTGTATTTATAAATATATTCGCACGAATACATGAAATATATAATTAAACAAATATAATCCCTGTTTTTTAGGCGGTTACCTCACTGTATTTATAAATACAGTCGTGCGACTGCATGGAATACAGAATTAGACAGCTGTAATCTCTATTTTTTAGGCGGATTACCTCACTATATTTATAAATATAGTCGCGAATACATAGAATACAACACAATAACGACAAAATTGTAGAATTGATTTGTTGAGTTAAATTAGGAGTGATACACGCTAATTGATCCTCTTTCCTTTATTAAATAGCTAGACTCCCTACTTATTAGGCGAATTCCGCGACTGTATTCAAGAATACAATAGCGCGAATACAAATACAGTTCGGTAGCTGTAAGATATTATCTATAGGAAGTAAATATATATATATGGTAACTATATGAAGTTAATAGCCACTAAACTATAGTGATTTCTGAAAATTCCTCGATAAAATAACCAAAGCCACCAGAAATTTTTATTAAGTTCAAGCCCAAAACACCAAGCCCAGTAATTCAGGCCCAGCCGACCAAGCCTCTTCCTCCACCAGGCCCAAACGAAATCCTCCACTTTAGCCCAATAAATGGACCCTCGAGCTCTCAACCGGGGACCACTTTGGAATTTCACCATGCACGGCCAAGAATACTGATACAAATTCATAATCTTTGGTTGCTGCTTTTACTTTTTAATCTCCACTGTTCATCGCTTTCTTTGAGAAGAAAAACGTTGGACACTTTTCTTCGGATCTCTTTTTGTTTTCGGTCTTAGCCGAGATCTGTTTAATTCGCAAAGTATATCTGAAGCCTGAAAGTCCCCGACTGCCGCCACAAAGGTCTGTGATCTTTTTCTTTAGCTGTTTTGAATATGTTTGTGATTTGGTTGCTATTCTTGGTGTGCTGTTAGTTTCTTTCATTGTGTTTATCAGACATCATGTTTCGCATGTCGTTTGAACATTGTTCTGGAATTTCTTTTATAAAAAAACATGACTATGATAGTGTGTAGTTTCTTTCGTACCATTCAAGCTAGAAATTTTTTCAAGGGCACTCAAATTAGAAAGAAATGAAAAAAAGTTCTTAACAAAGGGTGTTCAATATGTATTATTTTACCTATAAAGGTATTGGACGAACCACCCTTGTGACCATGTGGCTTCGCCACTGATACCATTTGACGACGTGAGTTACTAATTCTAGGCGTCAGGTTTTCCTGTTAATTAAGAAGATAGGCTCTACGAATTTCAGCATGACTTTTTCAATACGCTTAATGTTTAGGCTCTCACTGAAGATGCTAAGTTAAAATAAGAACCTGCTCCCCTCTTTCAATTAATTTTTGTTTCATTAAAATGTGTGTATATGTTCCTTGTGGCTTGTTCTTTATTGCCTTTCTTGCTTCAAGCATTATTTGTATTAGATGAATTAGCAAGACAAGTGCTAGCCCTTTTTTGGGGGTTAGGTATTGTGCGTATGGGACATATGAACTTTTGAAGATAGGAAAACCATGACTTTGCTTTGCTATGATATGAAAAGCTTGTTCTTGTTTTCGTAGCGACACTTTTGTGCTGGCTTTTCAATTCTTATTTCTTATGAAAAGCTTACTTTTTCTCCTTTTGAAATGAATCCTAGCTGTTAATTAATAGACTTAAAAGTCCTGAAGGGTAGAGTAATAATTTGGAGATATCAAGTTCACATCTTTAGTTAAAACACTCTTGTGGCCAGGTCTAGACTTGTGCTTGTGGGAGGTAGTAGGCTGTTTGGTGGACTAGTCGAGCTAGGTGCTCAGAGGTGGATCAAGAATTTACACTTGATGAGTTCAACCTTTAAATTTCTTAGAACTGACTCATTGTACTTTGAAATTATGGGTTCATAATTTAATATTTATTAAAATTTTAATGGTTTTCACATGTATATCTATGTTCTGTAGAAAAAGCTGGGTTCACTTGAATGCATATACCTCTGCAGGTGTTGCAAGCCGGACCAAATACCATTGTCATCAAAAGAAAACTTAAATGACTTAGATTTTAGTGCTTGCATTTTAGTCATGTTTTCTGAAGTTAGCGTGACTTACTTTGTATTGCAACAGAGTACAAATTCTTTTGGTTTAATTACTGGTTTGTGTTGTATGCTTACGCCCCTCCATCTCTGTGCAGCAATGTTCTCAAGTTCTTTTTCTCGAAGGGAATCAAATTGTTGAAATGAGAAACGACAAGGCAGCTGTTGCAAGTTCAAGTAAAATCAAATTTGATGACTCTGATAAACATGAATCTTTGTCTGAAGATGAGGAGGAGAAGGAGTTAGAGGAGGAGCTTGCTGATGTGACTTTTGAGGAATTGCTAAGAGCACGGTCCTATGGGTCAGATACAGTGTATAGGAAGTTCAATTCGGAAGGAAAAAGTGGCCGAGCAAACAAGAACAGGCCAGTGGAGATGAGTAGCAAGAAGCCAGTGAGCAGATTTAGGGAAATCATCCAAGTTCCTAAAGAAGTTAATCTTGACCCTCGCTTTGAGTCTTTATGCGGTCAGCTCAACGAAGAAGGGTTCAAGAAGAGATATAATTTTCTTTATGAGGATGATCTTCCAGCAGAAAAAGAGGATCTGAAGAAACAGATGAGGAAATCAAATGATCCAGAAGAGGTTAATGAACTGAAAAATCGCATTGCTTGGATTGACAAACAATTGAAATCAGCAGGAGTGAAGCACAGCAAGAGAGAGATTCTTTCTGAGCACAAGAAGAAAGAGAGAGAAGCTGCTAAGCAAGGGAAACAACCTTATTACCTCAAAAAATCTGAAATTCGGAAGCGCAAACTTGTTGAGAAATACAAAGAGCTCAAGGCGTCTGGCAAACTGGAAGCATACATTGAGAAGAAAAGGCGCAAGAATGCTTCAAAAGACCACAGATACTTGCCATATCGTCGTCCTGGCAAGCAAGAGAACTAGTGAAATAACAGGCTTGCTTGCTGTAGCAAATTTGTTTACTTGGGTTTCTTCTCAGAGGTATGTAGAGGCTTGCTTGGTAGGCATAATCATGGGCCTCTTATTCAAGATACAGAGATACTGGGGAAATACTTCTGTTACTTCAATTCTTGTTAGGGTGCAGCCAGCTATGGCCTATATATGCCTTTGGTATAGCTAACCTGGTGCTATACTATATGTATTGAGAGCCTGGACCGAAATCATTAATCTATTGAGGAGGATTTTTCTCCTCCTCAATATTAGCGTCCCTGATGGTACAGTTGGCAGTTCTTTTTTAAGTTGGATATTCTGAGTTTGAGTAGCACTGGCAACAGCAGTGCTCTCTGTAATTGAAGATGTAGTAGCAAATTTATCTCCTTGACTTGGCTCTTTTAAAGCATTATACATTTTTGACGAAAGTTGTTTTGTATACTCTTTCTACAGACTGGTTAAGATTGTACAGTACGTTGTTTTGTGGGTTGCTGTTGTTTATGTATTTTGTTATCTGGATTCAGTTTCATATTGCATTAGCATTTGTTGCTTATGTTGTCCAAGTAAAGTTTTTGCACTTCAAACTCAGCGTCTACTCTTTTGTTCCGTATCTGCAGGACTTTACCTGAATCATTTGATTAGAGAAGATGATGTAAGTGTTCTTTTTATTGCTTGCTGATATAATGATATGCTGCAAGTCAAAGTTGATAAAACAATCCTCAGTGTATTTTTTCTTAAGAATCCAAATGATACTGCTTATATGCAACTTCTGAAGCAAAAGCGTTTGAGTATTCATGCACTCTTTTTATTTAAGAAAAACCTGTTTTTGTTTGTATTGAATATTATCTATTTTTGTTAAACTAAGTTGCAAACTTTTCCCCCCACTAAGCTGATATATTTTCTCTGTGTCTTAATTGATATTTAGGCATGAATCGAACAATTATTTAAATTCCCGAAACTTATTTCGATTAATCTACTTGTCTATGTTTTGTTACGATTGGACTAGAAAATTGCTTCACCTCATTTACTTTTGCATCTTTTATCTTTTATAAGAAAACGGTACATGAAGCTTGATAAGATGGAAAAGATCCTGATGAAGCGCATCATACCATTTTAAGGAACTTTCTATGGTAGTTCTTGATAGACAAGTCCTTTTTCTTTTATTTTCTTTAATATACTATGCTTCGGCTTACAAGAAGTGTACAAGCAGCTAAAGAACAATACAAAGGCTACTCAAATACACAATGTAAACAGAAATTCTTCACCATAGTTTTTGTTCAGTATCTGTCTGGTTTTTTAATCTATTTGCATGATTAGAAAATTAAACAAAGAAGACGTTGAGATTGATTTGGGTGTCACATATGACAACACAAAAATTGACGAAACATAGATATCATGGTAAAGACAAAGTGCAAGCATGTCTATGATGTCATTAACAAGACAACCTTGGTCGCATAAAAAAGACAAATAAAATTTCTTAAACCTCATACTACACAAGGCAAACAAAGAAAAAATAATCGCAACTGCACACAGCATTGTAGGCAAATGATCCCATATCATTTGTTCTTCAAAACATTATATATGTCATCTTCAGCAAATTTTTCTTCGGCCACATTCCAAAGCCACCACATATATTTCAACCTTCTCTTTCTACATCTTTTTGTCCTTCAATATTATTAGCTTTAGCTGGTGTAATACTATCATTTAAAACTTCAAACAAATCATGGTTAAACCTGAATTTGTGGCTGGCATTATAGGTTATTTTATCTTAATTTCAACACTGTTGTTGGAATACTTATCTTTACATGATTATCACCCCGCTGGTCCTTTAATTTGTTTTGTGACATTAGTTTGATTTAATTTGCAGGAAATGTTCACTGCTAGAAAACAACAAAACAGTGACCAAAATTTAGCGACCAACGTTGGTCTGTCCGAAAAAGCGACCAATTTTGGTCGCCAAACTGGTAAAAAAATTAAAATAACAATCTTAAATAAATTAGCGACCAAAGTGGGTCGCTAGTTGGTCGCCATATTCGTCAACTTGTTGACCGGACTGGTCAGACCAGTTTGGTCAAAGAAATTTCACGATTTGCGACCAACGTTGGTCGCAAAAGTGGATCCACGTTTAAATTTTGCGACCAACGTTGGTCGCCTAAGAAGGGGTAACTTTTGGGCAAGATTAGCGACCAACGTTGGTCGCTTATCTGGAAAATATAAATATATTAGATTTGCATTTTGCGACCAACGTTGGTCGCTCATGTTAAAGTATATATATTTGCGACCACATTTGGTCGCTTTCATGTCAATATTTTGCCAAAATTAAACTCACTTTTGTATTTACTGTCTAAATAATATAAATGTAAGCCGTTAACGCTTTTGTAATACAAGGGATTAATATGCAGTTAAGTTGTACTACGGAGCGTGCGTGCGTATTCATATATATATATATA
>MCJB01052136.1:0-43836 GCA_002018475.1 Nicotiana obtusifolia | reverse complement strand
TATATATATATATAATGTATTGTATATATATATATATAAAACTGTATAATATATTTATATAAATAAATATATATAACTATATATATATATATATATCAAGGTATATATATATATATTTTTTAGTAATATATTTATACACTTTGGTAAAATATTAACTATTTAGCGACCAAAGTTGGTCGCCAATTTAATTTCTTATTTAATTTAATATTCAACAATAGCGACCAACTTTGGTCGCATATGTCCTGAGAAATTTTCCATCGGTTAAGCGACCAAAGTTGGTCGCCAGTTTAATTTCTGATTAAATTTAATATTCAAGAATGACGACCAACTTCGGTCGCCTATGTCCCCAGAAAATTTTCCATCCCTAAGCGACCAATTTTGGTCGCAAATATTGAACGTGAGTCCAGTTTAGCGATCAAAGTTGATCGATATTTTTGAATTTTCTTTGACCAGCTTTGTTTGACCAGGTCGGTCAAAATGTTGAACAAAATAGCGACCACTGGGCGACCTATTATGGTCGCTATTGTATTTAAGTTTTTTTTTTTTTTTTTTTTGTCTATGTTGGCGACCAAAGTTGGTCGCTTTTTGTGGCAGACCAACTTTGGTCGCTATTTTTTGGTCTTTATATTCCTGATTTCTAGTAGTGTGACAAGCCAGCTTTGTTTCTTTATTTGAAAGCCAACGGACAACTTTATCATGATATCATGACATGTATATGAGGGACATGTGTTCAGTGCCCAAAACTCGTATAAAATTGATATGTTGGACCAGTGATGGAACCAAAATTTTCATCGAGGAATTTAAAATATTAAAAAGTAAACACACGAACAAGCCAAGAGGATTCAATATAGTCAATTTATGTATAAAAGAATATTTTTTAACTTATCTATATAGCGAATTCAGATTTAGCCTTTCCGACAATAGATCCACCTCCCCAAAATCCATGTAATACTTGACAATAGATTCTAATTAAGGGACCCACTGTGTTGACCTCAAAGATTTTGGGTAGTTTTCAAATGGATTTTCTTACTTTTTTTATTTATTTTATTCATTGATATTGATGGCGTCTACATGACCTTTGGACTAATCTTGCCTCGATTTCGCCTTCCACCTTATTAAGCTTTGGACTTCCACCTTCACTAACCGGTGGGACGGGACTGACCTTCTCATAGAAGTTTGTTTAATTAAAATAATGAAGGATTCAATTTACATGCACTAATATTTCTATAAATTTTATTGTTAATTTTATTTGTTATAACATATTATCTATCATTTTATATAAACTGTCAATAAATTCTTATTATTTAGAATTACCTACAACTACCTTTTAAATACCGTCAATACTTAAAACTTAAACTAAAAAACAGACAGCAGACACTAGGCTTAACAAGTTAGATTGGTAAATACTTCTGCATCCGATGTTTATACCAAACCAATTCAATTTATCATAGTTAAATAATTTAATGAATTAAATTAATTAATCATAATTAAGTAATAAAACTCTATGTGCAAAATTTAGTGTAAATAACTTGATACAAGTAAGTTTTTACCAGTTAGATTTTACCTTTGTAGCCTTTTAGGTTTTAGATTCATACTTCAACCTCTTAGCGATACGAGGAAAGTTAGCAGGGAATAGCCCAGTGAAAAGATAGGTTCAATATAACTAATCGAGGAAATCAAGAAAAAGAGCAATGTCAATGCCTATGCATTTATAGCACAAGACTTTTCAAGCAAATGCACATTTCCCCTTGATATATTTAACAATTTTTGAAACTGGGTAGGTAAAGTGGAAGATAATTAAACAAAAAAAAAAACTTACTCATATTTGATATATATTTATATCACTGCACTTTCATTTATCATGATTAAAATGATTTGAGGCTACAGTATATATAATTAAGCAAAGCTAAGTGCGAGAAGTGTATATTAAATACATATACTATATATTTATTACTTTGACGTAAATATTATGTGTCAATAAGTTTTTTCGAGACTGGCTATGTATTCTCTTTCTTTATAAATTCTTTTGTCTTCTTGTTTTTCCTTTTTTTTTTTGAGGGGGGTGGGGCCAGGGTCTGTATCGATGGGCTGAAAATAGCACCTAATGTGTAGAAATTGGTTATTTTTAATATATTCCTGCAATTAGGTTTAGGTTAGCTCAGGCTCAATTTTTCTTGGCCATGCAAGAAAAAAGTTCCTTATATCAAATCGGTTAATATTTTATGTGAGCTACAAGTCGTGTCACAGAAAATTATAAGAAAGTCAACTGTGAAATTTCTCTACTAATTTCCTATAGGTGAAAAATTAATATACGTCAATATAATTGCATTTAACGTCAAATCACCAAAATTTATAAAGTCACAAATCCAAAATACATGAATTCGTCCTTTTTTAAAAGGTCCTTTTCTTGTGTTGTTGATTTACATCCAATAGAAAGTAGGCTCGTTGAAAATGGTTTTGATTAGTGTATTTCTGTAGGTATGTTTACTTACTACAGGAAAACTCTGTTTAAGCTCTTTATACTTACTACGTTTGTCTCTTTAAACTCCGATTCAACAATTTATATTGGCTTTTGTGCTTCTCGTTTGTTAATAAAATTAAGCCCAAACTACTATTTCACTTATTGCCTTTATTTTGAATTAATTACTAATATTTTATTTCATTATCCTTATTATTTACAGGAGTCGATCATTTATTAAATTAAATATCTTATATTTTCACCAGTTTGCATGCTTATACTATAATTATCCCTGCACTAATATTTGAATATTATTATTATTATTATTATTATTATTATTATTATTATTATTATTATTATTATTATTATTATCTTGCTTATTTACTTATTTAGTAAACTCATTTATTTTATTGCCGAGAGTCTATCGGAAACAACCTCACTATCTTTTAAAGGTTGGAGTAAGGTCTACATACACACAGTCCTCCCCAAATTTCACTTGTCGGATTATACTGGGTTTGTTGTGTTGTGTTGTCACTCACTTATTTTATTTCTTAATCCATTGATAGACTTATATTTTTTACACTAGTTAAAATAATTTTTGGAAAATGATCAATCTTGCATATAGTACTCCATTTATTATTATTACGTATAAAAGAAATCAAGAAGTCTAGGAGAAGCTCCAAGGAATACAAGGATGGGCTGAGCCTTTCTTCGTCCTACAAGGGCCCAATTCGCCCAACAATAGCCATTATGGGTAATTTGCACAAATAGGACAATTTAGGTACCACTCTTGATTTTTTTGACCTTGTTTGCCCTATAGGCGGCAGATTTCTAACTTTAACAAATATTTTCTTCGCTTGCTTTATGGGAAATACTTTTGATTTTTGAACTTAAATATTTATCCTTGGAACAAGTGGGGAACAAAAACTAAGATTATCAATTTTCAAGATCATTGAGTGTAATTTCCTGAGCGATTATGGTTCAACACTGTAATACCCCAATATTTTAAGTGAGGATATATTGAACATTTAAAAAATAATTTAAGTCCAAAACAAAAAGAAAAAAAAATAAAGGAACAAATTAAGCTAATAAAACAAAAAGAAGAAAACCTAGTCAAACTAAAAAAAAAAAAAAAACTAGTTAGGCCATAGCCAACAGAAATGGCGTAATTGAAAACCAAAAATGGAATTTGCATCCTTCTCCTAGTAGGATTCAAAAGAAAAAAAATAACAAATAAAATCAAAAGACTAAAATAATATATAAAAGAGGGCAAATCGGCTAAGGCCATCAGATTGAACCTAGCGTTCAAATTAAAGGATTGGAAAACCCTTAGCCACTAAAGGATCAAGCATAGAAAAGTTTCGTTGCTGCCTTTAGCAGCAACACCGTGATCCATCTAAAGGAAATTGGCGCATATTTTTGAGCCTCAACAATAGAGTTCCAGGTAACGACAAGCATGCTTTCATCTATCGTGGCAATATTAATTTTAGATATAACATTTTATTCTAAGCTTGAGTAATTACAAGGGTGTATTTGATCGAGAATTGGGAAAAATCAACTGGAGGTTAAGAATAAAAGAAGAAGGAGAAGATAGCAGTGTAATTTATTTTAAACTAGTATCTCTATATGCATGATTAAGGAAATTAAATAGTACAAGGAATAAGCTATATAATTATTATTTTTTATTTGAAAGATTTTGGACTAATTTAAATTACTTATAGTATGGGTAATTTTAATTCGGTGAATTAAGAGTCTAATATGAAACCTCGAGGGTTGAGTATTCTAAATTAGCTATGAATTAGCCTAAACAAAGAAATTAATATGAGATCGATATTATGTAATTATAGATTGATTGAAGAAAGTCATACAGATCGCGATCAGTGACGAGTTTCATATTTCGACACGAGTACTGTGAGTAGTAATCTTACTGCAATTTGTGTTTTCATAACTTGCATGATTTACACATGATTTTTAATATGAATATGTTACCGATTATTTTGAGTTGCATGTGGGACAAGTCTTTTACTCGATATGAAACCGAAATAGTTATTTTAGATGAGTACCATAATTTTAAATATTTTCGTTGCCGCTAGATCTGTTTTACCGTTACTTGAATTTACTGTTATCGAAAGGAAATTATATGATTTGATAAGAACTGAAATGCCCTATATTGTTTTAAAATAGTTTCTACGAGTATATACAGATTACAAAGACAAGTATAAATGGGAGTAGATATTGAAGGATCCCGTAGCTAACGGTGGGTTCGTCAGACCTGGTGCACCTTGTAGTTACTGATTAACGTTATAGCCCTCGCTAGTGGAAAGGTAGAACTAGCATATCATTATCGATTTCCTTCATTAGGGACTACCGTTATATATGACTTCTGGTAAAGAAGTTCACAGTTATACCGATTACATGATCCATTCGTTGAAACCTCCCAAAAATATGAATACTGATATTATACAGTGGTTACCGAGCTTATTACTGAATTGTTAATTATATTTTACTACAAGAAAAGCGTGATGAGACTGAAAATTATTTATTATTTCTGTAAGGGCATTTTTATGTTACTTTCTCTTTGAGATACTAGCATGTTTCTGACTTGTCCCCAAATAAAAACGGTTGTGGATAAGTGTTATTACTCACTGAGCTAGCGACTTATTCCCCGCTAATTTTTCTTACAGAGATAGCAGTTGACGCAGGCGAGGATCTCGCTAATTAGAGCGCACAGGTTGATATTTCTCGGTGAGCCTCGCACTTGTTCGCGTGGGCAGAGATTTTACTTATTGTTATGGTCTTTTCAGTGAACTCTTAGATGTCGCTCCATAGTCATTAGTTTAGTGTCATGCGTATTCTTTTGTTATTATAGTCTTATGTTGAGTATCGTTCTCATTTATCAAAGTTGGAGATAACTTAGTATTTTTAGTGGTTAGTTGGTGGTTTAGTTATGATGGAGATTTGTATTGGTTAATTGACAAGATGTCAATTGTTTGGTATAATATTAGGATGTTTGGTTGTTGATTTGAGACAGGAAAGTTTTTGGGATGGTCCAAAAACAAGGGAAACTCTGTCCGATTTTCTTAAAGATTTCCGATGAAGCTTACTTGGAAGCAAGTCACAATCTTAAATTGGGTCGTGACAATCACCCATCCAAGAAAACTCCATTAGGTTCTAGAATTCTCCCCCACAATCAAACTACTGAAAATAACCCACATTTGAATATGGTCAAACAATTCCCAAAGGAATCTTATTTTTCTCTCTTTCATGTGACATTTGATTACAAGTTTTCAAAAACTTGTTCAAAATAGTTTTTGGGTGAAAATTTTTCTTCTTTATAAAATTTTAATTTTTTTAAAATAAAATTTATGTCCAAACACAACCAACTTTCAAATAATTTTTCAACACAACTTTAATTTTTTTTAAAAAAAATTTCGATCAAATTTATGTCCAAACGCTAGTTTTGTGTTATGTTAACAGGAACTGAAGAGGCCAACTGTAAAAGTGGGAAAGACTACAAAAGAGCATAGAGTATTACTATTAGTTTTATGTTTGTTACTACTATTAGAATGGCGGGCAAAAACATTAGATACTATCACCAACTTGAGAAAATTATTTATTGTTTTATTGCTACTTGTAGTGCTTTAGCATCGACACTGGTTGATGAGCATGTTTACTTGTGATGAAAAATAGATTATTCCTTATACCTTAGATGGTGATGTAGAATACAAAGTAATACTCACTCCAACGCAAAAAGATGATATCTTTTCAAATTTAAGCAGTCAAACAAGTTGTTCTTTGACTCCCAAACCCATTTAATATATCCAGATATTAATGGGTTGGGCTATAAATATTTTAGCTCATGGGTCTATTTGAGCTGAGTCCAAGTTAACCCAACATTTTTTATAGCTCATTCTGACCTATGAAGTAGTCCAAATACAACCCATAAAGCTCACCCGAAAAAAAGAGATTTCAATCCAACTGAAGGCTTGTCTGAAAATTTACTTAGTTGCCCCATCATTAGTTTTTGTATCTAAGTTAAAAAAAAAAAGAATCAAGGTATCTAAGTTTTAACGTAAATATGAATAAATTTGTAACTAAGTTGTAGTAAAATTTACTTATTTAGAAATAACATAAAATATATTTTTCAACTTACAAACTATAAATACTAATTTTTTAATTAAAAAAAATATATTTTGATTCTCAAAATACTAATAATATTTTTTTGGAAGGGAAAGATACTTTTTAAGTAGGGAGTAGAGTTTCTTGTCTTACATTGTAATAACTACATAAATTGATATAAATCAAAGTTTGTACAGAAATTATCTGGGTTGATTTTCTCTAAAAGACTTCATCAACAAAATTTTCTAAAAATTCCATGGGGTCATAATGCTCTTTTCTAACTGAATTATTTTTGGAACAATTCCAACATCTGAAAAACAAAGAAAAGAACTTCAACTAGACACACCTTTAAATATTTATTAAGTTTTAGAAAGTAATAAGGCTCATGAATAGTTGAGTATAAGATTAATTTATATGTTTCTGTTAGCTAAAAATTTAAAAGTAGATATAAAGTAATTCATCGTCGGTGCATGGAGTGAATAAATTATAAGGAAAGTAGAGAACATACATAGGTGTATAAAAGGTTAAAGACTTTTTTTATGCAAGTTGGAGTATAGTTCTAATTTGTATAAACATGGCTTAAGTTGGGGGGTTGGGCTATGACCCATTGTTTAGCCCCATTTTGACCCAGTCTATCTTAGCCCAGATACACTTTGAGTTGGGTTGGTGCATGTAGGGTTGGGCATCGGTCGGTTCGGTTCGGTTTTGTATAATTTCGGTTTGGTTTATTCGATTTTCGGTTTTTAATTTTAATAACCAAACCAAACCAAAGTTATAACGGTTCGGTGCGATTTTTTCAAAGTTCGGTTCGGTTATTTTCGGTTTATTTTGTCGTTTATAAACGGTTCAAGATTTTCAACGGTTCAAACATTAAGAAGGGCACCTGCCGCAGATTATGTATCAGCAATTCAGCAGATTAGAAACTTGACAGAAAGTTTAATGCACTGTGCATATAATAGTATAATACAGTAGCATCACAAAGCTGGCTATATAGTCTGTACTCTGTAGCTGGAACCAAGTCACTGAGTTTAAGTGTTTAACATATCAGAACCAAATGTACAAAATAAAACAAGACGAAAATAAAAATGAGGAAGAGAAAATCCTCAAAACAAAAACTACAACAGTAAAACTCATCCTGGAGAATTGCAATTGAAGAATATTTTCAATACTAAAATCCAATTACACCTTCCCCCTCCCCGAATTCCAACTCCATTTCAAACGACTGAAGAAAAACAAACTTCATTTAAATCCTTTCATAAAATAAAGTAATAAACTATCCTCAGTTCTTATGCTGCCAAAACTAACTGGATCAAGATTAGAAGTTTAGAACAAATTCAGTAAGAAACTATCCGAGAGGCGAGAGCCCAGAAAAGAAAACATATAAGAGGAGAAAAGACCGTTTGCGGCAGAAAGTTGATACAGGGAGAGGAACTACATACCTTTGACGGATTTATACCCAAGCAGAGGAGACAGACTGATGGAGGAGTCGAGGAGCAGGAGACGGACTGACGGAGTCGGAGGATGGAGGAGTCGAGGAGCGTGGTGCAGGAGACGGAGAGACGAGAGAGTTACTGAGAGTAGAGTAAATCCAATTTAGGGTTTTCTAGAATTCTATCTTTTGTTTTGGTTGAGAAATGCGTGGGCTGGGCTTCTTCAGATTAAACAAATTTTAGAAGTGGGCCAAATTTGTTCAGATTAAAGTTAAATAAATTTCAGTGTTATAAGTTCGGTTTTTCGGTTTAATCGAAAAATCGAAACCTTAAAATCGAAAACCGAACCGAAAACCAAAAATTTAAAAATTAAAAACCGAAAACCGACCGAAAAACCGAAACCAAAAAAACCGAAATTTTCGGTTCAGTCGGTTTTTTCGGTTCGGTCGGTATTATGCCCAGTTGCCCACCCCTAGGTGCATGACTTATTTATTGACTCAATTCATCTTGATTCGTCCAAATTCAGCCCAATCCGTCTATTTATCACCCCTAAATTTATATGCTTTTACATATTTTAAATTATTGATTACTATGACTTGTAAACTAATACTTTTCCCTGCTTTCCTAACCTTATAAAATATGGGAAAACTTCGCCGTGAAGCGAGATGTGATGAAGAAAGAGCCCTCTCTCACCTTTAACCTTGTACTTGCTATAATATAGATAAGTCAACTCTTTGTAATTTGAATAGGTCAGGCCAGTGCATGATAAGTTGGAACATTTTGATGACGGACAAATTAGTATTATTAAAAGCGCACGCTTCTAGCTTAAAGCGCAGAAGTGAGGCAAGGCGATGGACCTGCGCCTTTCTGTCCTTAGCACGACACTGGTAAATAAGTGCACATTTCACCCTAAAAAGCGAGAAGCTAGAAGCGAGGGGATGAAAAAGTGCCAGAAAAGCTCCCTTAAGCGAGGTCCAGCGGCAGCCTAGGGTTTTTTAAAAAAAAAAGAAATTGCAAATACACTTACGCACACTACTTCCAAACATCTGCTTCTCTGCTACAAGCGACGACTACAACTTTGACTTCTTCTCTTCTTCTCCTTCAGTTCTTTCTTCTCTTCTCATCCTCTTCTGATTTTCTCTGCTTGTCCACCGTTCGACTCCTTTTCTCTTCTTCTCTTTCTATTTTTTTCAGTTTTTATTTCTCTGTTCTGCGCTGTTTTATGCTTGTGCTCTAATTTTTTAAAATTTCTGTTGTTCACTGTTCACTAGTCGACTCCCTCCTCTGTTCTCTTCTTTTTTTCTATTTTTTATAAAACTTATTTCTCTGTTCAGCCCCATTTTCTAATTTATGCTTGTGCTCTGTTTTTTTTTATAATTTCTGTTGTTTTCGTCTGTTCTCTGATCAGCCCTCTGTTCACTATTCAATGTTAAACATGTAGGATTGCATATAGGTGTTCATAACACGCAGCGGAAGGCAATAACAATCCTAGGCAGAACTTTTCGTGTTTAAAAATTTATTTACTTGTTAAAGATCGGATATAAGACGTACCTTATGAAGAAAGTCTTATTTAAGATTTATCTTCGATTGTGCGAAGACTCTATGCGTATCCACACCGAGACTGATCCTTGCTATCAACTCTTTGATCAATGAAACCCTTGAACAAAAATTGAATAAAATATTGTGTTGAAAGTTTCTCAAAGATTTCAACTCAATGTTGCATGACAAGAACTTTTATTGTCAAGAATGTTTATCTCTTGATTTTTGTGTGGCTTCTCAAACCTTGTATTTTTCACTTCAAAAATGAAAGCTAAAACTAGGAAGAATAGAGAGTTTTGCTACTACAATTCAATGTCTTCTATCTCTAAATCAAGAGTAAGTCCTTTTATACAAAAATTGAATCTATTAAAAAATATATCCCATTCTAAGTGGGATGATTATGACAAACTTCCTTTATTAACTTTATAAAAGTTTTTCATTGAAAAATATATCCCATTCTAAGTGGGATAATTATGACAAACTTCTTTTATAAACTTTATAAAAGTTTTTCATTGAAAAATATATCCCATTCTAAGTGGGATAATTCTTCCAAGATCTTGAGGAATTTGAATTAAAATTCTTCAAGGAATTCCATGTCCAATCAAAATTGGATCTAAGTGTTCTTCATTAATATTATATATATATATATACACCTTATATAAGCAAATAATAATTATATATATATATATATATATATTTCAACCAAGAGATACAATTTAATTTTCTTGTCCAAATACAAACTTCAATTTATTCACAATATTAATTATATCCTCTGTGCTAGCAAAGAATATAATAATATTTTATTTGGACTAATAACTAAATTTATTTGACTAATTAAATTCTTTAATTTAATTAACAAATAATAAAGTAATTAATCCTTTAGCAATGATCAGAACACTCGTTAGTGTGCGACCCCATAGGTTCAATACTAAGCCGGTAGTAAATTGATCACATCAATATACTAATCAAGGGTGTCGTCTAGCAACACTCCTTAACGACCGGATAGAATGAAGTATACAATTTACTCTCAAGAACCAGTAGAAGAATAATGTAGTAATTCCTTCTGTCCTTATAGCTCTGGATCACCGTAGGATATGGTTCAACTGTCAAATCCAAATAGGCGACCAACTATGTGTTCATGTCAAATATAATCGACTATTGAATGACCTAAGAAACTCATTTCTTCTTTCATTGAATTGCCTTGGCCAAGGTCTTAGTTTGGTCGTTTATAATTCATGACAACATGAAGCTTAAACTCATTACCAAGAGTTGACAGATTACATCTTGGATCAATCACTAATTCTACAAGTATTTAATCGTACCCAATATCCTTTCAACTATCGCCCTAGGGCCATAGGTGTCTAGTATCAAAGCACAATAAATAACTTGTCAATTACTATGACGATCTCAGGTCAAAGAAAACTCTTACATCACATTCTTCAAGAGAATATCTTATTGACAGTTTATGGTAATTCTAACCATTAGGAATTATCTAATGAGTCGATTCAATGATCATATCTCTATATGCATCATCTATCTATGTGATTCAGTTAATGAGATCAACTAATCTTTATCTTATAAAGACAATCACATAGATATTGATCTATCCGGATTATTAATGTCCAAATTAATAATCCTATGATCAAGAACTAAATTTAGATTAAATTATAAGAAACTTTACTCTCATTATCATGATCTCAATCACGATGACAAGTCTCAAAATTTAATCAGGGATCTTATCAAAATAATTAAGCAATCAATAATAATGATAAAAAGAATATCAAATGCCATATTTATTTATTATATGAAATAACATTCATGAAAAATATGTTCAAATCATCAAACATGAGATTGGATCTAGGACATATCTAATATATCCCTAACAAAATAGTTCTGCGTTTTTTTTTTTGGTTGTTAGATTGTAGTAAATTCTATCTTATTATTCAATGGCATCAAGCCAAAAATAATTCCGATGAAGAAGAAGATGATGACCAATATAATAACTGAAACATGATGACACTTCAAGAGTTTGAAGATCTTGTTGAAGAATAAGATGTTGCTTCTTTTGTGATTTGGTTTTGCTTTTGCTAAATATGTTATGACTTTTGAGGATTATTCACTATCTAGTTTTAGTATCTATTATTTTACTTCTTAATTTAAGAATTAAAATATTTGCTTAATATGTTATTTTATTGAGTTCTTGCTTATTTATCTATGGCTATTTAATTTTTTTATTTAAATGTTAAACTGCACTTCACATGAAAAAAGTGTGCGTTTCGCTTCACGCTTCTCGCTTTGGTGAAGCGAGGCCTCCTCGCTTTTTTCCGCTTATGCTTTCCAAAACACTGGGACAAACATGAAATTACTATATAAAGTCGGATTTTAAAACGTATATTATTTTTAATTTAAACGACTGAGTGTGCGACTATTTAAGTTAATTTTTCTTATTTTTTTTTAAATCCGACCGATTTGAAGGAATCTGGGTTTGTTCTATATCCATAATTTCAAATTGGCCCAAAATATTATTTAGTTGTAAAAACATAATGTGGAAATGACACCAGGTAGCCACTTTTAAGTATGTTGTTTAAATATATATTCACAATTTACAATGTATTGAAAGATTAACCAATGCGCTCAAACTTCAGGACACGACATCCTTAAGTTTGAACCTCAAAGTTCGTCGTGTCCTAAAGATCGAAAATTTTATCCAAAAGTTTGAATTTTATGTCCTGAATTTTAAATTAGCAGTTTAGAAATTCAGGACACTTAGTCTTGAATTTCAAATTAGCAGCTTAAAAATTCAGGATACTAAATCCTGAATACCAAATTCAAAATTCGTAATCCTGAAGTTTGGATGAATTAACTAATCTTTAAATATATTATAAATTATAAATATATTTTAAATAGTAAATTTAAAAATGGCTAATGGTGCACTTCGCTCAGATATAGTCTTGTTTGCGGAAAATATTAAACTCTCAACTATTTTTCTGAAAACGAGTTATGTTTAAATCTTTTCAAGTTTAAAACAAATTAACCTGCTTGAGATTCATGTATGCCCAATTTTGAAAAAATAATGCACAACCAATGATACATATATTAATAATAATAAGGAAAAAGGTTGTAGGAATAGGTCTTATTATACATAAAGAACTAGACACGCCATGAGAATTATTTATTTGGTCCTACCTACCTAAACTGCTGCAGAAGAATACATAAAAAAAACAATAGAAGGAATGAAATTTTTTAAATCTTATGGTCCTAAACAAGTCATAATATCGTGTGGCTATAATTCTTTTAAAATTTGTGGTGTTAAATATGTTGTGATATTTATGTGTAATAATTTTTTTGAAACTTATAATATTAAACATACTAAAGTATTTGTGTGGCTATAAAAACTTCTCGTTAAGAGTAACATTGAAAGCTTAAGTTAAATTATAAGATAAAATAGGGGTGTATTATGGCCGGGCCCGCGGGCCAAACGGGCCGATTCAAATGGGCCAGTCCCTAGCGGTGTAAAAGGCCATCGCGGGCCGGTCCGGACCAAGAAGCCCACCAGCCTAGGACCATTTGGCCCGGGACCATTAGGCGGGCCTGGGCCGGGCCCAACGGCTATAGTTTTTTTTTAAATTTTTTTTTTTTAAAATGGCTAATGGTCAGATTTTTAAAATCTAGCCGTTGGCCTTTAATTTTTGACCGTTTGAAGTTCAGAAAAATAGCCATTTGGCCCTCAAAATTTTTTTTAACCCCAAACTTTTTATAAATACACTTTTTACCTATTCTCAACTATAAATACCCCTCATTCTTTCATTTTTACTCATAAATTTATCAATCTCTCTTTAATTTTCTTCCATAATTGCTTACTTTGTTATCGCAATTTCGAGAAAAATTGTGAAGTTGGTGAATTGAAGTATTTAAGTCTTCAAGTCTTCAACAATATTCAATTTTCAAGAAGTTGGTCGTCATTTCGGTAAACTCGTTCCAACTCTTTAAGTTTTAATATTATTGTTTTGTTTGTTTTATTTAGTATAATTATAATTAATATGGACTTTTTTTTGAAAAAAATATTTTGTGGTAAGGGTAAGAGAAAATCTAAAATTGGTGAATCTAGTCGTCAAGCTACTACTCCTCCCTTTGTTACCTGTCCTCCTCCACTTGTTATTCTTGATAGTGATAACCCTTGTTTTCAATTTTTCGATAGTCAATTTTGCCATGATGTTGCACCGGGTCAACAATTAGATGAAGAAATTATGAATGCTCTTTATCCTAATCAAACTATATTTGAAAATGATGCGGAAAATGATGATTTAGATGAAACGCAGCCGGATTTAGATGATACACTACTAGTCCTATTAATAACCCAACTGATGCCCCGCCTGACCCTCATGTAGTAACCCCTACTTTTAATAGAAAACCTGCTAAACGGCCCGAAACATCTCTTGTTTGGCATTTTTTAAACTAGGCACATATTGAAACACCCTAGAGATAAAGCTAGATATTTACAAATAAAAGCTGCGGAAGAGGGGACAAGTGTAGTTACTACAGTTCACCCTAGTACAGGTTCAAATCTAGTTCAATCGAAAATTAACACTGTTACTGGTGACATTTTATATTACGCTCCAAGTAAAGATCGTGAAGAATTAGCAAAAATGGTAACTGTTATGTGCTTACCATATAGTTTTTCTTCTAACCCTCATTTTGTGCATTATATTAGAAAAGTTTATAATCCTACTTATAAGGGATGGCCTCTTGCAACCGTAAAGGGCGATATTTATAAATATAAACATGAATATGAACAATATTTGCTATTTATTTACTCATATAGATTGTCGCATTGCTATTACTACTGATATAGGTAGAAGTGCTAATGACTGTGATTATCTAACCGTTACAAGTCACTGGATAGATGAGGAGTGGATAATGCAAAAGCGCATTATTTCTTATAGAATAATTAATTCACGCCACACAGGAAAGTTTATTGCTAATACAATAGCAGATATTTGTAGATATTTTTGTATTAGAGATAAAATAATGTCTGTTTCAATGCATAATGCTTCTAGTAACACTAATACAATAGGCTTGCTTACAAGTACATTAAATCCCGCATTTAGTAATATTTTTCATGTTAGATATATTTGACACATTTACCATTTAATTGTTGGTGATGGTATGGAAGTGTTAAATATAGAAATTGAAAAGGTTAAAATGGCTCTTAATTGGCTTTTTCATTCAAACCGTAGAAGTAGACTTAGAGAATATTTTAAAAAATGTGATGAATTTGGCCTTAGAGAAAGAAAGGTTCCTAAACCTTGTCCAACTAGATGGAATTATATGTATGAAAGTCTAGTTGTCGCCTATGAATATAGAAACCCAATTAGCGCAACCTATAATGCTCGTGTAGGTGATGGTGATGATGATGATGACGAGCACCTTACTAATTAAGACTAGACTAATGTTAAAATGCTAGTAGATTTTTTAGAACAATTTCATGTTGCAACAAATGAATTATCTAGGCAGTACTATCCTGCTATTTCTAATTGTTTAGTTTATATTGCTACACTTGCAGATTTATTTTCTCAATTTTCAGAGGGTAGGGTAATTTATGAACATACTATTAATTCTATGAAAGCTAAGTTTAAAAATATTTTTTCCTTATTCCCCCTATTTTTGGTGTTGCTGCACTGTCAAACCCTACAATAAAATTAGGAGGTCCACACTTTTGGTATTCTAAAATTTATAACTCTTTATCACTTTCACCTGAGGAATTTGCTACATTTGGAGATGCAAAAGCCTCAATTAAAATAAATGCACAAATAATTTATAATGCCTATCAAACTGTCTTAGATCATCCTAGACCCAATATTCCAACTCCTACTTCGTCTACTTCACGATCAACAAAAAGAACTACAGGCCTAAAGGCCCTCAGTGTTTGATGGAGTTCAGGGGTTCCCAAGGTGAGAATATTAGTGATAGTTCACAACTAAATGAGCTTCAAGTGTATTGTCACAGGGACTTGAATCAGAGAATCCCGATGGCTCCTTCGACGTTTTGGAATGGTGGAAGGACAAACAAAAATACTATCCGGTTCTTTCAAGGATGGTTTGAGATATTTTAACCGTTCAAGCTTCAACGAGACTTCAAGGACTCGGAGAGCGCTTTAAGTCAAGCGAGACTTCAAATCGGTGATCATAGAGCGTCGACGAGGGAGAGCTTGGAAAAAGTAGTACTCTTCCGAGATTGGATCCGTTCGGAAAGAGGAAATTTCGGACTTGCAGAATCACAACCGGATATAGACGAAGCTTATGAAGAAATGCTAGTGGAACTTGCGCAGGATGCGGCTTCGCCCGGAAGCGGTGATGAACAAGCCTCTTTTCCATCACCGCCAATGTAAATTCCTCCGGACCTTGAAGGATTTATGAGATTTATTAGAGATAATACATAGACTAATATGTAACTTGTATTTTGGCACATCTTCCTTTTAATGGTGGTATAAAGATATTGCCATTTTTTGTTAATGTCGTAATAATAAAAATTATAAGACATTCCCTTGAATATTTTTTTGCAATTTATTTTGTGTTTAAATATGATATATATATATATATACACACACACACACACACATATATATTATATATATATATATATATATATATCTACATATATATATATATATATATCTACATATATATAAGGCAATACATATAAACTATATATAAGATATTCTGTTGAATATTTTTTTGCAATTTATTTTGTGTTTAAATATGATATAGATATATATTATATATATATTGCCTTACGTATATATATACACGCACACACATATATATATATAGACTCAATATATACAAGGCTTATAGAAGGCAATATATATACAATATATACTGTATATATTTATATAGATATATATAAGCAATTTATATTAGCATATGCATATATAATTTATAAAAAATTTCCCTAGATAAAAAAAATAGTCCGGAACGAAAAGTCCGTTTAGGCCCGTTAGGCCCACGGGGCCCAACCCATTTAATCCGGGACCATGTGGGCTTAGGATCGCAGTGGACCGGTCCCTTACATCTAGCCTATTGGGCCCGAGACCACTTCAACCCAAACTCATTTGATCCAAGCCCGTTTGGCCCAGGCCCGAACCACAGTACAGACTTAAGATAAAAACACGATTACCCTATTAGGGTTGTACTAAAGTTCAAATTGCACCTTTAAAAATACGGGTGTCCTGCATTTGTTAAAACTATAATACATACCAAATTTTTGGCTGACGTGGCACTTGGTGTCCTATAACTCTTCCCTTTTCTATTCTCTTTTTTCTCTTTCTTTCCTTTTTTTTTTTTTGGTTCTTTTTTGGTAACAAACTTTAAGACCCAATATACAAAATGGGTCTGCAAGACTCAATTTTGCTTTTTTTGGGTTGAGATATTTCTTTGCCTTTGAGAAGATCTGACATGGAGGTGGGATTAACGAGAATTTGTTGTTGGATGAAACACCATCGAATTTTGTAAAAATAGGGCTTGTTTCGTTTTATTTCTTGTTTTATTTGTTCAAATGATTGAAGAACAGGGTACCAAGTTTATTATCCTTACCAGCATCATTGTTGTGATCAATGACTGTATAGACGATAAATTCGTATCGAGAAAATAAAATTAAGATAAAAAATATTGCAATAATTGTAGTATTTTATTTTAAATATTTAAGTATTACAATTCTTTTTGTTCTTCTGATTCTATTTTTCCAATATAAATTCAAGGGTGTTCGAGCTTGATCTTTAATCTATATTTTTTGCCACAGATGGTGATCTTGGATTCAACTAGCAAGAACTTTGATTTGAACTCGTACTTTTTGAATCTTGATTTGTTCTTCGTTCTTGAGCTTGAACTTGATTTGTACTTTGTTCTTCGTGCTTGAGCTTGAACTTGATTGTTGAGCTTGAACTTGATTGCTTGAAGTTTGAAACTTGTGGAGGAATTTGCAACATTTGATCCATGAGCTCTTTTTTGCTTCTTGTTATAACTTCTGGTGTCTTTTTCGGGTTATGAAGACCCCTATTTATAGTTGTGGGATGGAAGAGTTATGATAAGAACAAACTCTTTCCGTCTAATCAAATCAAAGTGTGACAAGGCCGTATTTGATTGGCCACAATATGTCACTTGCACACGTGACGTGAATTCGTTGGCCCTTTAATTTGATTCGGCATTGTCATTTTGACACGTGACACAATCCTATTAGCTCTTCCATTTAACTTGGCGTGCCACGTCATTTGACGCGTGGCACCAAACTAGGCCTCTAGGAATATGACATCTTGGGCTTAATGAAGTGAGCTCATCACTTTAGCCCAATTAAATGGGCTAGCCCAATGGATTAAGACTTATTTATTTAATTCATATATATCGAACTTATACAATTAATTTAATTATATTAGCCCATAATATTTATTTGAACCAATATATCTTGAATTTAAAATATAATCCAAATTATTTTATGAATTTAACTATAATCATTATAATATAATTTATATATCTACAAATGCCCCTGCTTCAAAACTTGTGAAGATAACTTCGTTAAAACTCAGGTAAGTTTTGAAGTGTTAATATGACATCATTTAGAATGATTTTGAATCCCCAATTTATTAGCCTAGGCAATTAATTTGTAACGGTAAAACTTGTCATTTGCTTGAAATTTGCTTAAAATAGAAATTCATCTTCTTATGAAGACAAGGATAGATCATGCAAGCTTGAAACTTTGGCATTTTGCCAATGACTTTCACTTTTGGTTTTCAAATCCGTCTCTAAACCAAATAACTTTGGTTTACTTGTATTTTGATACGGAACGGTTCACGTCGGAACAGATAGAAGCCACCGCCTTAGCTCCTTTCCTTTCAATTGAAGTAGAATAACGAGTTCTAGTTGGACTCTGATAATTACGGCTCCGACATCGCTATTAGTCCTTCAATTAGCGATTTTTGGAGCTTTATAAATAGGGATATGCCTTTCCTTCAGTCGGCATCAGTCGCAGCTCATAGGCCTATCCAAGTGAATCAGTGACAGGTACAATTTTTTTGTTTGTATTGTCTTTTTTTTCTTTTTTTTAGTTCAAGCAAGAAGGATGTGTTCTTATTTAACAAGATGATTCACGTATGAAGAAAGCAGTCTTAAGGTCTGAGGGGAGGGGAACTCATCCCTGCCCAAATATCGGAGAGATTACTCTCAAGGTGATTCGACTATCGGAGAGATTACTCTCAATGTGGCCCGACTATCGGAGAGATTACTCTCAATGTGGCCCGACTATCGGAGAGATTACTCTCAAGACGGCCCGAGTATAGGCGAGATTATTCTCAAGGTGGTCCGACTATCGGAGAGATTACTTCCAATATGGCTTGACTATCGGAGAGATTACTCTCAAGGTGGCCCGACTATCGGAGAGATTACTCTCAAGGTGGCCCAACTATCGGAAAGATTACTCTCAAGGTGACTCGACTATCGGAGAAACTTACATGTCCACCTTAAGATTGGAAAGTATAGTTCCTTTTAATGACAAACTCACGAAGAGGCGAACTTAAGATCCAAAGGGACTTATATGCCCACCTTAAGTTTAGAAAGTTATAGTTCCTTTTAAGGACAAACTTGCGAAGAGGCCAGCTTAAGGTGCAAAGGGACTTAAATGTCCACCTTAAGATTGGAAAGTTATAATTCCTTTTAAGAAAAAACCCACGAAGATGTCAACTTAAAGTGCAATAGGACTTAAATGCCCACCTTAAGATTGAAAAATTAGAAAGTTTCAACTCGAAGACTTCGTGGACTTGACGATTTCAACCTGAAGAGTGGTGGAGTTGAAGATTCAGTGGACTTTGAAGATTTGGTGGACTTCAACTTGAAGAGTGGTGGAGTTTAAAATTCACCTTGAAAAATTAGAAGACTTGAAGACTTCAACTTGAAGATTTGGAGGGTTTAAACAATTCAATTTTAAGACTGGTGAATTTGAAGACTTCAACTTGAAGGCCGACAGACTTGAAGACTTCAACTTGGAGAGCTTAAATATTTCAACTTGAAGAGCGGTGATCTTGAAGACTTCAATTTGAAGACCGACAGACTTGAAGATTTCAACTTGGAGACTTGGAGGCCTTAAATATTTCAACTTGAGGGGCAACAAACTTGAAGACCGGAGGACTTAAAGATGTGGTGAACATGAAGACATAGTGAATTCCTGAACTTCAATGCAAACACTTGGTAGCCTTTTAAAAAAAATATAATAGTCCCATTGAAGACATTGTTTTATCATGGAGGCTTGCCCTTTCTAAGTCATATGAGATCCAAAATTCAATAGAAGAATGATATTTCAGCCCTACTTTCAAGTGCTAGTTGAATGAATTACTTCCATCATACTTCATTTGGATAAATATTGGGACAATATGTATCTTTAGAACTTATACGACTGAACCTATAATGAAACTCTAAGCTGCCTATGTACCTCGGTGAAGAGGATCAAGTCATACTGTAGTTCAGAATGGGCAAGTTTTTTATTCTTTTTTATGTCCTAACTTTTTCCTAGGCCACTTCTTTCGAGGTTTTCAACCTAGCGGACTTTTTTTAGGCCGTAAACAGTTTATACTCTTGCGGGCTAGGAGTATAGGAATATGCAGTTTAGGCTTGTGCGTCCAGGAGTATTGCAACTTAAAGATTTAGATCAGATTTGAAGAGCTTTGCAACTTGAAGTCTTTGCTCGACTTTGAAGAGATTTCGATTTGATTCTTTCCTCGAATTTGAAGAACTTCAACTGCTTAAATTTGAAGAACTTTGCAACTTGAACACTTTGCTCAAATTTAAAAAGCTTTATAATTGAAGACTTTGCTCGAATTTCAAGAGCTTTACGTTTTAAAGATTTATTTCAAATTTGAGGAGATTCATGACATGCAATGTAGCCTCATGTGCCAAGAAGTGTTATAACTTGCAGTTTAGGGTCGTGCATTGAGGAGCATTATAACTTGTAGTTTAGGCTCGTGCATTGAGGAGCATCATAAATTTCAGTTTAGGCTCGTGCATTGATGACCGTTGCAACTTCAAGAATGATACTTCTTCAAAAACTTGCCATTGATAGAGCTGATTCTCATGCCGTCTGCATCAACTAGCTTGTAAGCCCCACTTGAGTAAGCTTCTTGTATGACATATGGCCCATCCTTTTTTGAAGTGAACTTCCCTACAAGTTTATGGGAAGTAATAATGGGTCTTCGTACGACAAGGACTTGATTTCCTACTTGAAAGGATCTTGGGCGAACTCTTTTATTGAAAGCACGAGATAATCGAGCTTGGTAACATTCAAGGCTCTGTTGATCTTCCAACCTCTTCGCATCAAGAGCCTCCACCTCTTCTAGTCAAAGTCAAACATTTTCTTCATCAGTGATCCCTTCTTGAATAGCGAATGATAATGAAGGTGTTTGACGCTCAAGTGGCAAAACGGCTTCGACTTCATAGACAAGTGAATAAGGGATCGCTTATGTTAGTGTGCGATGAGTTATCCTGTATGCCCACAGAGCTTCTTCCATACGGTAATGCCAATCCCGTTTGGATGTGGAGATGACTTTCTTTAACAAGTTGCATAGAGTCTTGTTGAGTGCCTCGACTAGACCATTGGCGGCAACATTGTACATAGAAGAGTTATGTTGCTTGAAGCCAAAAAGTTCAATAATCTTGTTCATGAACCTATTGTCGAACAACTTGCCATTTTTTATTATTATGTAACGAGGAATGCCGAAGCGATAGATAATGTTTTCTCGGATGAAACTTGTAACATTTTCCTTCTTTACTTCCTTAAGAGCAACAACTTCACTCATTTTGAGAAGTAGTCAGTTGTAGCCAAGATGTATAGGTGCCCACCAGAGGACCTTGACAGTGGTCCAACAACATCCAATTCCCAAGCATCAAACGGCCAGGATGCAACAGTCGGATGTAACACTTCATGAGGTTGATGAATAAAAAATGGAATTTACAAGGCTTGCATCTTTGAGCGTAGTCCAAGCAATCTTTTACCATCATCGGCCAATAATATCCAATCCTTTTTATATGAAAGTGGAGCTTTGGTCCAGACTGATGTGACCCACATACCCCAAATTGTACTTCTTGCAAAGCTTGGACTGCTTCATCTTCCCCTAAGAATCGCAAGAGTACTCCCTCAAATGACCTTCTATATAGACTATCTTTGTAGTAAAGGAAGCGAGGTGCACGACGACGGATTTCAGTCCTTCTCCTCGGATTTTCTGGAAGTATCCCATAGCTTAAGTAGTCGATGATGGGCTGTCTCCATTCTTCCTTCTCAATTTTAGAAATAGAGACAAGATGCTCGAGTTTATTTTCTTCACTTTCACCGTTATTTGGTGGCTGTACTACCCATTTTTGGCAGATACTAACTTGTGCTTGATCTGGCAAGGTTAAAGATAAAGCTAGGGCAGCTAAAACATCAGCCTTCTTGTTTTCTTTCCTAGGCATATGTTGAATAGTCACGTCACAGAGCCACCCCATTAATTTTTTAGCGTAATCATGATATGGGCGTAGTTCAGGTTTCTTGACCTCGTAACTAGCTAAAAGCTGATTGATCACTAACTGAGAGTCACCAAATACTTGTAACTGCAATCGCTTCATTTCGACAACCATTTCAAGACCAAGTATTAATGCTTGATACTCAACCTTGAGAGGTGACAAATACTATGCCAGCACTAGCTCCTTCGCGATGTGCAGCACCATCAAAGTACATCTTATGGAGGTTGAACTTCAATGACCATTGCGTTCTTATCAAGTAGTTCGTTAGTTAACTCCTAGTCATCAGGTATAGGGTGATCTGCCAAGAAGTTTGCTAACGCATGTCCTTTTATAGCCTTTTTAGGAATGTACACAATTTCAAATTGTTGAAACTGGAGGTACCACCTCGCTAGTCAATCACTAAAGACAGGTTTTGAGATCAAAAACTTGATGGGATTTTCTTTAGAAATAAGACGAAACATGATCTTGAAAGTAGTGCTTCAACTTTTGGATTGAGAAGACTAGTGCCAAACTTAGCTTTTCAATTGGCGAATAATTCAGCTCATTTGGTGTCATCATCCTGCTCAAGTTGTAAAGGGAGCTTTCTTTCCCTTCACTATTTTCTTGGGCCAACTGCGCTCCAACAAACCTTTCTTGTGCTGAAATATATAGTATCAACGGCTTTTCAGGTATAGGGGCTGCCAAAACCGGAGGCTTCATCAAGTAAGTTTTGAAGCTTTCAAAGGCATTGCTACAAGCTTGGTCCCACTTGAAAAGAACTCCTTTCTTCATGAGAACTCATTTCTTCATGAGACGACCGAATGGTTGGCACCTCCCAGCTAGGTTTGAGATGAATCTCCTAAGATATGCTAGTTTTCCTTGCAGACTTTTCAATTCATGAATATCGCGGAGGCTCTGACATCTTCAAAATTGTATCCACTTTGCCTTGATCAATTTCTATCTCTCGATGTCGGACAATGAAATCATGGAACTTTCCAAAAGTAACCCAAAGACAAATTTCAATGGATTCATCCTAAGTTGGTACCTCCGGAGCAACTCAAACACCATTCTCAAGTCTTTCAAGTGGTCATTCTTCTCTCTTGATTTTACCACCAAGTCGTCAACATAGCATTCGACATTCTTGTGGAGAAGATCATCAAAAATATTATGCATAGTACCAATGTTCTTTAAGCCAAAAGGCATTATCTTATAGCAATAAATATTGTTGGAGGTACGAAATGCAGTAAGCTCTTCATTTTTGGCGCCACGTGAATTTAGTTATAGCCCGATGAACCATCCATAAATGACATTGCCTCGTACCTGTAGTAGCATTGATTATCAGCTCTGGAATAGGAAACGAAAATTCATCTTTGGGACACGCATTGTTGAGATCTCTGAAGTCAACACACACCTGAATCTAGCCATTCTTCTTCCTTACAGGGACAATACTTGAGATCCATGTTGGGTATTTAACTTTGCGAATAAAGCCAGTTTCAATAAGTTTGTTAACTTCACTTCGATCAAGGGAACCAAGTCCGGCCTAAAGCGCCTTTGGGCTTGCTTAACAGGACGAGCGCCATTTTTGACTGCAAGATGATGAACTGTTACTTTAGGGTCCAAGCCAGGCATCTCTTTGTAACTCCAAACGAAGACATCCTTGAACTCCTTGAGTAACTTGATATAAGTTCTTTCTTCATCGATTGCTAGTAAAGCACCTAGGTATGTGGGCCTTGGTTCTTCATCTGTACCAAGGTTAACTTCGTTTAAGGCATCAATCGTTGCCTTTAACCCTTCTTCAAGTTCTGGGGGAGCATCTTACGCATATTCATCTTCTTGAGGGTCCCATCATTGAAGGATATGTGATAACACGGTAAAACATCCTCTAATTTTTTGTCATCCTCCATTAGAGATGAAACACCGTGCTCGCGTTGTGCACTGACATGATACGAAGAACCCACACTTTCTTCATCTTCATCACATTCTTTAGTTTAGACCACAGTGTATGGTTTCACCTTTAGTACCTCATCATACGAAATCATGACTTTTGTTTGTCGCTTCATTCTAGACGGAACCAAACTTTGGAAATCCTTAGAGATCTTTTGAATTTTGGCGAAGTGGGTGTTCTTGTATTTTGATAATTTCTCTAGAACTTAATCCCTTTCTTTAATGGACCCAATCTCTCAGACAGGGAAGTTCTCACAGTTGATTTTTCAAGTCGATCAAAGACGGAAGGCTTGTTAGAAGCGGTTGATTCATCTTCTACGGTGATATAATTGCTGCTCTCTTTTCTTATGGAGATGCGCACTGGTGACGGTTGCTTGTATCCCAAACCTTCACATGGTTTCCTTGTCACAACTTTTGATGAGAGCTCCCCTGACTTTGACGGCTCACTAGGATTGTATCCGACTTTTGCAAATTTCCTATAGGCATTAGGATCAAAACCTTCATCTGTTCGCTTTGTAGGGAGTGCCACATTCTGCAAACAATTTTAAGCCACAAACTCTACAAGTGACTTTGAGGACAACTTTACTGCCTCGATTCGTTTTACCAGAAGAGTTAACTCCTTTAGCATGTTAGTTTGGAGATTAGATGATTCACCTTCATCTTTCTTCCTTTTAAGGACATATTGGAGTGCGGGAGTTACTTTCTTGCCATAAGATGCAATATCCCCTCTATAAGATTTATTTGAGTTATATTGCACCTCTTCCGTAACAGCTTCTACCAGCAGTCACCTCAGCTCTTTTAGTTGTGGGCTCGTCATTCTTGGTTTTCATGATATCATCAGCTTTTAGCTCCTTCACAATGCGGTTCTTCAAGTAGAACTTTGCATCGGCAAAGTGTGACTCAGCCTCGGTGAATGGCTCATCATCAGCAACTATATTCTTTTCGACTTCACCCTCGTATTATCTTAAACATTGATGGTAGGTAGATGGAACTACTTTATTCTCATGTATCCAAAGCCTTCCAAGCAAGACGCTGTATGAAGTCTTTGCATCGATCACATGCAGCCATCCACTTGATTGCATATCTTTAATGGTGATTCCCATCCTGATAGCACTTATGGCTCTTTTCCCCCTTGGTTGAATCCTTGAATCATCACACGACTTTTCGAGACTTCGTTCATAGGAATACCAAGTTCTTTCACAGTGCGAATTGGCAAGATGTTCATTGAGGATACTTAATTATCAACTTGACATGACTAAAATTGATCATCTATTTAATTAAATTTTATTATTTCTTCATATAAATAAATATTTAAACCATCATGTACCATTATTAACGTGCAACGCACGTTTATAGATACTAATTATTATAAAAGCATGAATATTTTATACTAAATGTTAAACGACAAAAATATCCTTGAAATGTTAGATGATTTTTATACTCTTCAAAATTAATTTATTTCTTCGAAAGAAAAATAAAACATAGGGTAATATGGTAACATTTAATGCCTAAAATATAGGAGTTCAAAACCAACTCCAAAAAGAAAACAGAATGTTAGATAACATCTGCAATTTATTTAGTGCCCAAACTGTAGAAATTTAAAACCAACTAATAGTATAACCTTTTTAAAGCTATAACATAACGTAGAATAGAATCTCCATATAAACTTTAGCTTCTGGTGCAACAGCTCTGAATCTAAAGAATATGTTAAGATAGAGGGTGATCCATTCGGCCAAAGAGAGCACAACAAAGACATGAACCCAAAACAAGAATTTTTTGCGCAAAAGTACCACAATACCTCTTCTTTATTCAACAATAAGAAAGTAAGGTGCTAGCATTGGTTCACAATAACTACGGCAACCTCTTTATTTGATGCCATAATCTCTTTTCTTCAACATAGTATTGCTAAGTATTTCTAAATTTGTCACTAATGTTTTAAAGAAAAAAATTGTTATATATATGGTGGTTCAATGATTCTCATATATATGTTTTAGTATTTATGACATAAAAAATACTCTTTTGAAATTCGTTTATGATTATTATGAACATCATTCTTTTCTACTTGAGGTAATTATGTAGATCAATTTTATAAATAACAAAATATAGTTTCATCAAAAATTCGGTTACGATTTTATGAATTAATGTTATCTACTGTATAGCAAGTTCAAAATTAGATTGTGGTTATTATCTATATGTTGGCAATATCTCCCGTGCTTCTCCTGTCTGTTTGGATATATTTGATAGGTTTGTACAAATTTTTGTATATATATATTAGGCGTACGTGAAACTAAACATGTATGACTCCCGAACTATATGTTGCTTTGTGTAAATTTTACTTGCAGAACTCTAGAAAAAAAATAATTATTTTTCAAAAGACAATATATAGATGGAAAGATAACACATAAACAAGTTAATAGAAGAAAAGCATTGCTTTTAAATATTTTTTTGGTTTTGTGAATAATGTGATAGTATTATTACGATTAAATTTATCTTAATTATTGTATTTTTTCATACAGATAACCTTATGTTGCATTTTCAGGAACGAGATTTATGTAGAGAATAGAGTTTTGATCTAGACAGAACAACCAAAGCGATAAATGTGGACATCTAACTAACTAAACTAAATTATCATTTTTGTTAGTTTAAATGATATCTATTCATTTCATATTTAAGTATTATGCAAATGCAATCATATCACTAAAAAAATTGAAATTAGCGATGAACAAATTATGTAGCTAAACTGCAAAATCTATTGCTAATTCTATTTAGCAACAAATTAATAACATAATATTAAAAGATTCTCATAGCGACGAATTCGTGACGAACTTCATAGCTAAATTTAGATTTTTTTTGTACTATTGATTTCAACATTAGAAAATTATTGCAATTGACTGAAGACCTACGTGTAATGCACGTGTATAGAAACTAGTTATTATAAAGCATGAATATTTTATGCTAAACGTTGAACGACTAAAATACCTCTGAAATTTTGATTGACTTTTATGCCCTTAAATATTTATAATTTAAGAATATAATTGTAATTAACCAAGATTAAAATTCTTTTCAGATTTAAATTGCACTTATGCAACCCTACAAAGTTTATAGTTTATTTCCATTAGGATTCATATTAGATACGATTTACATTATTCAATCAAAGTTAAACTTTTCACTAGGATTCTTATAATTTATACACTTAGAATTCGTGTTATCAGTGCCACATAGTTCAAGCGAAATCCGATTATTTTATATAAGTTCTCTTCTCTTATTATTTCTTTACTGTTGTATTGTCTCGTAGCTCGATATTTTATATTTTCATATAATTTTTTTATTGATTAACATGAAAAATTACGTGCAATGCATGTGGATAGAAATTAATAATATATAAAAAGCACAAAGGCCTTTTGCGAAATGTCGTTCGTCTTTTTTACCTTTTAGAAATAGATTTCACATAGTCATTTAATTATTTCTCTAATATTAGAAATATGAATAGTCATTTAATAGTTTCCTAATATTTAAGAATTCAATATCAATTAGATTTTATGTATTAAAGATTTTCCTAATTTGAACTGTGTAATATAACAAATTAGTTAAAAAAAAATAATAACAATGAAAAATCACAATATTTTGTGACGTGTTTCAAAAAAATCGTTTACTACTTTCACGCTTTGGGTGTCCTTTTGTTTGTCATGCCTTCAACAATTAATTTTTTTAAAAGAATAGGTAATTTAGGTAAAAGTTTTGAATACTTTCAATTCCTTTTATGTTTAGGAGTTTTCTTTTATTGGTTATAAATTATAAAAAAGAGTGCTTTGACCTCTATTTAGGTTTAGAAATCTTTTGACAAAGAAATACGATCAATTCTGTTTTACCCTAATAATTGGGTAACAATTGAATTTATAGTAGGGTTAAGGATCTGTGAATTCTTCCGCTATCAAATGAAGGCGAAATTCGCGGGTTTAAAATGGAGATAATAAAAGAGCTATCAAATTGTCATTCATTAAGAGATTATAGAAAGGAAGTAATAGAGAAACTGATGAAGAACATGTATGTTTTTCTTGTCCAGTCAAAAAGTGTCCGAAAAAGGGGGTGCCTTCTACCCTTATAAAAACTTCTTCCACCTGGGGAAGCCTAGAAGTCTCAATATTTAATCTACCTAGGTAAGTGCAAACATTACATGGATAAGTACAAAGGTTGCAATAAAGGCTATAAGCGGATTACTAGGAAAGTCCCATTTATTATGAGATTTAATACACTTAATACTTTTGAGTAACAGCCCGAACATCTTGAAGAGGCATAGGTATAATATCTTGTCCGAAGGCGGAGTGTAAGGGGTTGGGACCGATCCTCGATCATGCGATCCTTCCTGACCGACCGAACCGAATCCATCTTTTGTGCTTGACTTCGTGACTTCGGCCCAAATAATTTGATTTCAGTAGTTTTCGACCCAACACAGATAGTCCCCTCGTTTATTGGAGAATAAGGACAATAAACGACATGAAAACTTTCCCTACTTTAGGGTTACCCAGCAGATGATCGATAATGCCTTGTACTAGGTTTCAGAAACCCCTTTCCGTCGACGTCTCTTGTTCTAGAATCTCCTTAAACGATGGCATAGTGATGACGCATCAGTATCCGGTACAGATAATCATTACCTGTTTTCTGCAGCGGTCTGCTCTCTCACATCGCATTTAATGCTTCTGTCTCAATCGCCACTCACATCTCAGCCATCATCCATGTCGTATTCCGTGCCGCAATTCCCTGAAGTAGTTTAAATACCACACTTTAGGCTTGTTTTGTCTCTTTATCTTTTGTTGTAGATCTTCTTATTGCTTCTTCGCTGTTCATCGTTTTCACTCCAAGAATTCTTTCTGAAAATATTCTACTTTTCTTTATAGCCATGGCGAAAACTTCCAAATCTGTACCACAACGCCAGCCTTCTCCCGCTCGATCTGCCGATAGGGCCGAATCCCTCGATGTCGGAGGTTCTTCCACAGAACCTCCATTGCAAGCCTTCGTTCCAACTGGATGTTATATAGGCATAGATTTCAAAGTTGAGAAATCATCTTCCGTGCCTGGTCGAGGTGAACCAGTCTCCGACTATGTTAGCAATATCACCCCACAACATCTTGACCGAGTCAAGGATGACTGCGACTGGAAAGATAAAGAAGTAGTCACACCATCCCCTGAAGAATCCATAACCACGTATGTAGAGGGATATATCAGTGTATATACGTATCCCTTTACGTTTGGGCCTTTAGATCCTATAGTTGTAGATTTCTGCAACAGATACCAAGTTACTCTTGCCCAAATTCATCCTTCTATCTGGCGTATTATTTACCTCTTCCGCTTTTTCATAAGTAAGATCGAGGTTGGTCATCCTTTTAACCTCGATCATTTGCTTAGGTTGTATAGTCCCCGGATGTTTCGAGGGGGGCTGATTAAATTAGTTCGTAGGGCCACTAAAGCCCCCTTTTCAAGCATAGACGAAGATAGGGATAGAGGTTGGATGAGTCTATTTGTCCGAGTAAGAACCACTGATCTGATTCCTGCTGAAAGCATGCCGTTTCCGGAGAGATGGAATATGTCGCCTAAGTGTTTCCGTTTTTCCTTATACGACTTTTTACCTTCAATCGTCGATATATTGTTTTAATTATTCACAGCTGTTCGACAATCTCCGGCCATAATCGACAATTTGAAAGATTGGGTCAGAAAGATCGTGGCCCAAAGACCATATTCCGAACGAGCTTGGAGGGAAATATCCAAAGGCTTATGGGAAGCCAAGAACCATCGTACAATCTGTATACGCTTGATTCTCTTTAGTTGATTGAAGATGATACTCGATAGCTAATCAAACTCACTCTGCAGGCCTGTCGAGAGATGCCGAGCTGAGATCGACGGTTATTACTGAGGCAGTTATTCGCTCGCCTCCTATACCGGTGAAAGAAAAAAGAAAGAAAAAGGGAGAGCCCTCCGAGCAGGTCGAGCCCAAGAGGAGGAGGAAAATGGCTGCCCTGAAAGCACCAGTTACCACCGTCACCGTTGAGGTGAGTGAAGATTCAAGCGAGGAAGAGGGTCTTAGGCGTCGTAGGAGCTCTCGAAAAGTCCCCGGACCTGCTGCGAGAGGAACCGACGCTTCTTCCCCGATCGGCGTTGAAAGGGAAATAAGATCCGGGGATCAAGTAAATATACAGAGTTCAATTCATAGATCTTCGACCCTTCATGGTATGACACGATCACAATCGCCATCTTTCTCTGAAACGAACCAAGACACTGCTAGTCATAGGTCGGGTAAAGTTCCAGCGACAGCTGGGAGTTTTGATGGATTCTTTGAGGGGTGCCCGTCGGCCAGTACTTTTGGCTTCGATATTCCTTGAGGAAGCCCTCCGGCGGAATCGAGCTCTTTTGCATCCGATATCAGGTTGGTAAATAAGTTTCCTGCGCCGAGCCGGAACCCAGAGAAGAGTCGGATAATAACCATTGCCATTCCCGAAGATGCTCGAGCATTGGGTCCGCCTGTGGGTATAGCGAGTTATCTTCATTGCTTGGTAACTGAAGAGGACCAGGCCGCTATGAATGCCGTTGATTGGGCCTGCCTGCTTAATGAGTCACAGCAAGCATTGAACATGGTAAGAACCTCTCGATTTCCTCAAATATTTTAATATCCTCATTTAAACTTCCCAACTGGAGATATAACCATTTGCAATTTTGCAGTCCTCCGTGCTCAACCATGAAGTTTTCCTTCGCATTAGGGAGGGATGGAGGTAGAGTGGGCGCGTCGCAGTCGGCTCGAAGGCATCTTGGCCAAGCTCCGTGCAGAATTGTCGGTCATGAAGAAGGAATATTCTACTTGCATTGAACGAATGCATCAGAATGATGTTCGATCGGATCATCTTAAGTCTGAGTTGAGTGATTCAAAAACTGAGGCTAGTAGTTTAAGGGCCAAAGCCGGGCTCTTGACTGCTGAAAAATCGGCCCTCCACGAATGAGTCTCAGAAGCCCAGGAAATGATAAAGGTTCTGACTAAAGACAATGAAAATATCCGGGCTCAGGTTGAATTGCTTAAGCAAGATCGGGTAGTCCTGTCTGAACGGCTTGATGAAGTCAAATTGGAGATGAATGCCATCAAAGCCAAGACTGAGGACATTGTTGCCCAGTACAAAGCTGATGCCGATGCGGCTCAACAACAATCCATTGCTTTGTCCGACTATAACCAATGTCAGGCTCGACTTAGTTTGCTTGAGGAACTTCAAGCTCGTGGTATCGAGCTTTCTTCTGACATTGAAAAGGCTGCCAAGGAGGAAGAGAAAATGAGGAGAAAAGTATTTCCTGAGGAGTTTGAGGATGCCTCCGATTGATGACGCAGTGGATGTGCCGATGTCATTTTTGTTTTTGGTGGGATGTATTTTCTGAATCGTGTTTTTGTTTTTGTACATATCTGCAATAGGTAAGGCCAGTAGGCTTCTTTTCGGGTGTTGAAAGGTGACTGTGACAATGTATCAAACTCTAGCTTTGCTTATAATGATAATCAAACCTTATTTGTCTTTTATTGCATTTCATCGAGCAAATGTGATAGAACTCGGGCAGCGCCTTAGTAAAGCGGCGAGTAGACTTATTTGTGTAAGAGATCCGACTTGATCTCATGTTCACTTCCTAGGCTTTTAGCCGTAAGTCGTGTTTGTTTGTATGAGAATTTCTCTATGAGTCCGGCCTTGGTCGTAGATCGAACTTTGATCATATCCTTATTTTTTAGGCCTTAGCCTTATGTAGAGTTATTTATGCGATAGCTTCTCAACGAGATCGGCCTTAGCCGTAGATCGAACTTCGATCATATCCTTATCTTTCAGGCCTTAGCCTTATGCAGAGTTATTTATGCGATAGCTTCTCGACGAGATCGGCCTTGGCCTTAGATCGAACTTCGATCGTATCCTTATATTTTAGGCCTTAGCCTTATGCAGAGTTATTTATACGATAGCTTCTCGACGAGATCGGCCTTGGCCGTAGATTGGATTTGATTAGTTCGATCTTGGTGTCCCTTTCATAATTCGTTTCTGCCTCTGTTGCGTCAATATTGATAAAAGGCCTTCGAAAATTGCTAATATAACACAGATGTAACCGTTTAATTATTTTGTTCGTATTCAGCGTAGCAATACACTTTCATCGATTAGGGGTGAGTTTGATCGATCTATCTGGGTACGGCCCCTTCGGCCGTTTGACCCTTACATTAGTTCCTAGTGATCTTTTACTCTTTTCCCCTTCAGATTGATAAGAACAAAATCAGTGCAATTAGGATTTCTACATAGTAGCGCGGTATACGTGCCGCCTCATTAAAAACCTTGCCGGAAAACCCATATTGGGACAAAATCGGACGAAGGAAAAAAGAGTGCAGCGCGCGCTTTCAGCCTAAGGATGTGGTATTCATTTGATGTTAGCTCGCCCTGCATGTGTTAGTATTGATAAATGAAAATAAGAAGGAAATAAGGAAGGCAGAGTACGGTACCTCAACAGTAGTATTTTTTCAAGTGGCTCACATTCCAGTTGTTTGATAGCTGTTTGCCGCTTAAGGTCCCCAGTTTATAAGAGCCTTTTCCGGTAACTTTTAGTACAGTGTAAGGGCCTTCCCAATTTGGTCCCAGTTTTCCTTCGTTAGGGTCCCTAGTATTGAGTGTGGTATTCCTTAGCACCAAGTCCCCAGCATTGAAATGTCGAAGTCGAGTTCTTCGATTATAGTATCTTTCAATTCTTTGTTTCTGAGCTGCCATTCGAACCAATGCGACCTCTCTCCTCTCGTCCAAGAGATCTAAGCAGGTGTTCATGGCCTCTCGATTGGACTCTTCGGTTGCGTACCAGAACCTGAAGCTTGGTTCGCCGACTTCGACCGGAATAAGGGCCTCTGCTCTGTAGACTAATGAAAAAGGGGTGGCTCCGGTGCTATTTTTATCCGACGTACGGTATGCCCATAAGATCTCGGGAAGCATTTCTCTCCATTTTCCTTTAGCGTCGATCAGCTTTTTCTTCAAATTTTGGAGTATGATTTTGTTGGTAGATTCTGCTTGTCCGTTGCCACAAGGGTGATAAGGAGTGGATAAGATTCTTTTGATTTTGTTGTCTTCGAAGAATTTAGTTACTTTGCTGCCAACGAATTGTTTCCGTTATCGCAGACGATTTCGGATGGCATTCCAAATCGGCAGATGACGTGATCCCAGATAAAGTCGATCACTTCCTTTTCTCTGATCTTTTCATATGCCTGTGCTTCAACCCACTTAGAAAAGTTATCAGTTACAAAAAGTATAAATTGAGCCTTACCTGGAGCCCGTGGAAGTGGTCCAACTATGTCCATTCCCCATTTCATGAATGGCCAAGGTGATAAAACTGAATGCAATATTTCAGCTGGTTGATGGATGATCGGTGCGTGTCGTTGGCATCCGTCGCATTTGCATACAAATTCCTTTGCGTCCTTTTCCATGTCGGCCTAATAGTATCCTACTCGGATTACTTTCCGCAATAGCGAATCAGAGCCTGAGCGGTTGCCACAGGCCCCTTCGTGTATTTCCCTTAAAATATACTCGGTATCTCCCGGTCCGAGACATATGGCTAAAGGTCCTCCAATAGTTTTTCTGTAGAGGGTCCCGTCATCGGTCAAACAAAATCGTGCTGCCTTTGTGCGTAAGGCTCTTGATTCCTTGGGATCGATCGGAACCTTTCCCGACCTGAGGTACTCTATATATTTGTTTCTCCAATCCCATGTTAAGCTTGTTGAATTGACTTCAGCATGGCCTTCCGCCACTACTGACCTCATTAAGTGTACGACCTTCTCGGAGTCACTCTCTTCGCCATCGAACACCGATCCCAAATTTGCAAGGGCGTCGGCTTCAGTGTTTTGATCTCTCGGGATGTGCTGCAAACTCCATTCTTTAAATTTATGTAGAGTAATTTGAAGTTTATCTACGTACCTCTGCATGCGGCTTTCTCTGACTTCGAAACTCCTGTTTATTTGATTGACTACAAGGAGGGAATCGCACTTGGCTTCTATTTTCTCTGCTCCGAGATTTTTGGCTAGCTCGAGCCCTGCAATCATAGCCTCATATTCGGCTTCATTGTTAGTTAGTCTTATGGTTTTGATAGACTGTCTGATTACATCTCCGGTTGGGGATCTTAAAACAATCCCCAGACCAGAGCCCTTTGAATTTGAGGCTCCATCGGTGAAAAGAACCCATATTCCAGGAAGAGTTCCTGACTTAATCGAGAGTTCTCTCTCGACTTGAGAAATGAGCGATGGGGTGAAACCGGCGACGAAGTCGGCCAGAACTTGTGATTTTATTGAAGTTCGAGGTCGATATTGGATGTCGTATTCGCTGATTTCGATGGCCCATTTGGCCAACCGACCAGACAATTCCGGTTTGTGCATGATGTTTCTTAGCGGGTAGGTTGTCACTACGCATATAGGGTGGCTTTGGAAATACGGTTTCAACTTTCTAGATGCACTTAACAAAGCTAAAGCCAGTTTCTCTAAATGTGGATACTTAGTTTCAGCTTCTCCTAGCGTTCTACTGATATAGTACACGGGGAACTGAGTGCCTTGTTCTTCACGAACTAGGACCCCGCTCACTGCTATCTCGGACACAGCTAGATAAAGATACAACAGCTCTCCGGTTTTGGGTGTATTTAATAAGGGAGGGTTAGAAAGATACCTTTTAAGTTCATCCAAAGCTTGCTGACATTTCGGTCCCCATGAAAAGTCGTTCTTTTTCTTTAGTAGGTTGAAGAACCGGTGGCTCTTGTCCGATGATCGAGATATAAATCGGCCTAGTGCTGCAATCCGACCTGTGAGTTTCTGCACGGCCTTAACACTGTCGACAACCTTTATATCTTCGATGGATTTAATTTTGTCCGGATTAATTTCTATTCCTCTATTCGAGACCATGAATCCGAGGAACTTTTCGGAACTTACTCCGAATGCGCACTTTTCTGGATTCAACTTCATGTTATACTTCCTCAGAACATCAAATGTTTCCTGCAAATGGCCAAGATGGTCCTCTGCTCGCAGGGACTTAACTAACATGTCGTCAATGTAAACTTCCATGGATTTACCTAGTTGCTTTTCGAACATTTTGTTAACTAGGCGTTGGTAAGTGGCTCCCGCGTTTTTGAGCCCGAATGGCATCACATTATAGCAGTAGGTGCCATATTTAGTGATGAAGGACGTTTTTTCTTGATCGTCCTCGTCCATTCGTATCTGGTTGTATCCAGAGTAGGCATCGAGGAAACTCAAAGCCTCTTGACCAGCTGTGGCATCGATCATTCGATCGATATTGGGCAGCGGAAAAGAATCCTTCGGGCAAGCCTTATTTAAATCCTTATAATCTAAGCACATCCTGAGGTTGTTTCCCTTTTTTGGTACTACCACTACGTTAGCTATCCATTCGGGGTATTTTACTTCTCGAATGGACTCTATATTTAGAAGTTTGGTTACCTCGTCACGAATGAAGGTCTGCTTAACTTTGGATTGGGGCCTTCTCTTCTGTTTGACCGGCCGGAACTTCGGATCGACACTCAACTTATGCGTCGCGATCTCCGGCGGTATGCCTGTTATGTCTAAATGGGACTAGGCAAAAGAATTTTCATTAGCGGAAAGGAAAGAAATTAATTTGCTCCTGAGCTCGGAGTTTAATCTCGAGCCCAGGTATACCTTCCTGTCCGGTGCGTCGTGGCGGATTGATATTTGCTCCAGTTCTTCAATCGTTGATTTGGTTTTTTGTTGGTAGACGACCGGTTTGGGTGCTGTTTCTTCTACTGCAAACATCTCTCTTGCGGCGTACTGTTCTCCATAGATGGTGGTGACACCTTCGGCAAAGGGGAACTTCAACATCTGGTGTAAAGTCGAAGGTACTGCCCTGATATCGTGAATCCAGGGTCTTCCGAGCAAGGCATTATACCTCATGTCCCCTTCGATCACACAAAATCTCATCGATCTGATAGTGCCGGCTACATTTATCATCAGCGTTATTTCCCCCTTAGTTGTTTCCGTCGACATATTGAAACCATTAAGTACCCGCACTTCCGATACGACCTGATCGGTTAAACCCAGTTGTTCGATGACCCAAGATCGGACTATGTTGGCCGAGCTTCCAGGATCGACAAGAACGCATTTTATTTGTGTGTCGTGTACTATTACCGATATCACCAACGCGTCGTTATGAGGCTGCGCTAGATCTTCGATTTCCCTTTTGCTGAAGCTTAAAGTCCCCTCGGATTCGTAATCTCGAGTCCGTTTTTCCCGGGTGATGGAGATTTTCGTACGTTTTAGTACCGGTACCTGGGGTGTGTCTACTCCCCCAATTATCATGTTGATAACATGTTTTGGCTCCCTTTGCCCAGTTGGCCGATCTCTGTTCTCATAATGAGCCTTTGCCCGATCGCTAAGGAACTCTCGAAGATGCCCATTTTCGAGCAATCGGGCAACTTCTTCTCTTAGCTGTCTGCAGTCTTCGGTTTTATGGCCGTGAGTGCCATGATACTTGCATATAAGATTAGGATCTCTTTTGTTCGGATCGTTTTGGAGTGGTCTCGGCCATCAGGTGTCTTTGATGCGGCCGATGGCTGAGACCAGAGTTGCGGAGTCCACATTGAAATTGTATTCGGACAACCGGGGTGCTTCTTATCGAGTATTGCCTTTATCTAAGTTTCCCTTCGGCAATGGCCTTCTAATCCTTTGGTTCCTATCGTTCATACTTTCATGTCTCGGAGCTTTAAAACTTCTTGGCAAAAGCCGTCGATCTTCCGGATATGGTTGGTACCTATCTCGACTTGACCTTGATTCTTGGAAATTGTCTCTCCGAGGCCGGTCAGGAACTCTCACAGTATAGGATGAGCTCGAGGCAATTCCGACCTGATCATCCTCTATTATGATTTTAGATTGATATCGGTTGTGGATGTCTGCCCATATGATGGCCGGGTACTCGATCAAACTCTGTTTTAGCTGTCTTGACGCGGCAGAACTGCCGATGTTTAACCCCTGAGTGAAAGTTTGTACTGCCCAGTCATCAGTAACCGGTGGCAGATCCATCCGCTCCATTTGGAAACGAGAAACGAACTCCCTTAGTGTTTCACCATCGTGCTGTCTGACTTTGAATAAGTCAGATTTTCTTGTTTCAACTTTGATAGCCCCCCCATGGGCTTTACAAAAGCATCCGCTAACATGGCGAAGGAGTCGATGGAATTTGACAGTAGATTGTGATACCAAGTCATCGCTCCTTTGGACAGGGTTTCTCCGAATTTCTTTAAGAGAACGAACTCGATTTCGTCGTCTTCGAGATCGTTCCCTTTTACGACACAGGTATAGGCTGTTACGTGTTCGTTTGGGTCTGTATTTCCATTGTATTTAGGAATTTCTGGCATACGAAACTTTTTGGGGATCGGTTTAGGGGCTGCACTGGAGGGGAATGGTTTTTGTATGAATTTTTTAGCATCTAAACCCTTTAATACCGGAGGTGCTCCCGGTATTTGGTCTACTCTTGAGTTGTAAGTTTCAACTTTTTTGTCGTTGGCTTCGACTCGCCTGGTTAATTCCTCTATCATTTTAGCGAGTACAGAATTGAATCCCTCACCACTTTCATCTGGTGTTATCATGATCGGTTCGTTCTGTCCGGTTACTGCTTGAGGGGTAGTGCGTTCTACCCGGTCTGGGCTTCGAGTGCGACTTTGGAGTTGAGCTATAGCCACTTGTTGAGCCTGCAACATGTCAAATATCACTTTAAGGCTAATTTCGCCCTCCCCGCTTTGTTGAATTCGGAACGGTTCTCCCCTCGAACACTGTGTACTGAGCCTGATACTTGGGCGGCTTCGACCGCTACATGGGAGTTAATATCGGCCGGGATTTCACGTCCGACCAAGTTGGTATTCTCTTCTTGTTCGTTAGCCTCGTTCCTGGGAGGAGGTATTTGAGCCATGCTTTCACAGAGAAACTTTCACAGAAACAGCCGCAGAATTCAACCTTCGTTGTTTGGAAGAAATTTACTAATATCCTTAGCCCCACGGTGGGCGCCAAACTGTTTTACCCTAATAATTGGGTAACAATTGAATTTATAGTAGGGTTAAGGATCTGTGAATTCTTCCGCTGTCAAATGAAGGCGAAATTCGCGGGTTTAAAATGGAGATAATAAAAGAGCTATCAAATTGTCATTCAGTAAGAGATTATAGAAAGGAAGTAATAGAGAAACTGATGAAGAACATGTATGTTTTTCTTGTCCAGTCAAAAAGTGTCCGAAAAAGGGGGTGCCTTCTACCCTTATAAAAACTTCTTCCACCTGGGGAAGCCTAGAAGTCTCAATATTTAATCTACCTAGGTAAGTGCAAACATTACATGGATAAGTACAAAGGTTGCAATAAAGGCTATAAGCGGATTACTAGGAAAGTCCCATTTATTATGAGATTTAATACACTTAATACTTTTGAGTAACAGCCCGAACATCTTGAAGAGGCATAGGTATAATATCTTGTCCGAAGGCGGAGTGTAAGGGGTTGGGACCGATCCTCGATCATGCGATCCTTCCTGACCGACCGAACCGAATCCATCTTTCGGGCTTGACTTCGTGACTTCGGCCCAAATAATTTGATTTCAGTAGTTTTCGACCCAACACAAATTTCTTGTAAGAAAAATATTACTAATTCTTTATAAATATGTTAGGTACAAAATTTGTTAATTATTTATAAATTATTTCGGAAAACTTTTCGAGCACTTCCACTTTGGCTTGGTTTAGGAATTTTTTATTTTTTATGGTAAAAATCTCGAGAATTTTTATCTCAAATTTAAGAGTATTTGTTTATGCACGGAACCTAATATTTAAGACTTAAAATTTATTAAAATTCTACTTTATATAAATCCTTTATTAAGTATATTATGTAACATGACTATAATTTCTTACATATTTTTTTTTCATAATTCTTTTCTTTTTGGTTAGTTAAGAGACATAACAACATTGTGAATAAATATTAGAGGTATCCAATATGGTTTTGAAACCTTTGTTCTTAGTATTTGTTAACACAAATCCCCCGTAGGTATCCAATATGTTGTCTAGCCTTTCCTTTGTTTGTACGATTTTTTTTTTTTAAATTCCTCAAATTTGAGGTTTTTGTCTTTCCCTTAAACTTTTGAGATTTTAGTTTGTATAAATTTAACATTTGAGCTTAACTTTCTTTTTAACAAATTCAAGTTTAGATTTTACAACTTATAAAAACATATCTTGTGAGAAGAAAATTAAATTTAGGCCAAGAATAGAAATTGTTCAAGCATTACTATTCATGAAGATAACTGAAGTTTCCGTTCTTCGCCAACATAAGAATTCTCTCCCGCTCTTTTCTTTATAAATCACACATTTATAAATTTATGCTAAATAAAATTATAATATGAAATATTGTATATTTTTGCCTAATAAAGGAGTTTAAAATCAATTAAAATTTAATGATCTATTGAATAAACTTTGTCCTTTCGTTATTGCATTAAGATTATAAACTATAATTTATTTTCATATCATATTTGTAAGCTCAAAACCAATGGTTATGGCGAATTAGTCTAGAGTGCAGATTTATCTTTTAAGTGCGTTTTTGTAGTGTTTGCATGGTTCCGTTCGACAATTCTGAAGAAAATTTGAATCAGTCTTTTTCTCTTTATTATGATCTTACCACTTGCAATCAATTGCCGTGCATTAATTTTAGTGTCGGACCTAATAAAATCGAACTACATTTTATGCTCCTAGCTAAAATCCGTTTGTACTATTCAACTAATGTATGAAATTAACTATTGATTTATATTTTCTTTGAATATTTTTTTCTCTAATTTTTGCTACTAATCTTTGCGTTATATGTCTATACGTAGTTCCATTATATATAGCTCATTGAAATTATATATTCTTCGTTTATATTTTTTCTGTAAATATACTCTTTTGAGTATTTTGTTCCTTTTACAACCTTAAATTATTAATTATATTTAAATACGTCGATTAGCTTAAAAACTTTTTCATAGTTTCTTTGATTAAATATTTTACTTGGTAAATTATTATTATTGTAAATTAATATGTATCTAAATGATTAAATAATAAAGAGTCATCATTTTTCTTTCAATATTAAATAAATAATTTGAAACTTTTAGGCCCGACAAAATCGTTTATGAAAGAGAAATTGGGTTAGCTTCAATAATATATTAACATTATTATCTCATAAAATAAAATACCTATAATTAAAATAATATATAACTAACTTAACTGATCTGTTTATCTTTGCAAGCTCTGAAAATATCCAATTGCTACGCCTATGTAATCACGTTTATTTTTGTCACGTTAAAGTATATATACCAAAGTAGTAAAATGACTAAATTCTGCTCATTATCAAAGGTGACTTTATGATTATAACGGGTAAGATTTTATAATTTTAAGTGTTATAGTGGTAAAGTTGAATGACTTTATTATGACCAAAAAATAGTATTGTATCTTTGCTATTACAATAGATAAATTTCAATGATTATACGTGAAATTAACCCTCCATTTTTTTATAGCCATCATATCTCTATTATAGACAACAAATCTAGTAACATCTATAGTTGTATAAATTATGCTACTTTGAAATGGTAAAAACTAACCCGTACTGAGTGTTTATTCATCTGGTTCTAAAGAATGATAATTATAGTAATTCTAGTTTTCTTCAGTGATTGATTTCTAAATTGACAAATTCTACTAGAACTGTTGATGAAATCTCTACGACAAATACAATTTACAAATCCTTAAGTAAAATCAGTAGAACTTAAGGGTTCATGACGAGAGAAGATATATAACACTTGGCAATATTTATTTTTATGTTCTTAATTATACTATTTTAATTGTTAAAAGAATATAAATTTTGAGCAATGTTAAATCAGAAATTTACAAGTATGCAAAAATGTATATTAAAGATTTATATAACCGATCGCGATTAGCTTAATTAGATTGATGTAACGTTTTCATAATCCACATTTCTGAATAGTCTTTCCTTTTATATCGGATTCAATTTCAAAGGTAATTCAATAATAATACATATACAAGTGATGAAGTAACAGATCACAAATCATCCAGTAGGAAGAAACATATATTCTCAACATTGAGAGAAGAGGAAAAAAAAAAAATGGCAAGTCTCAGAATTCCAGAATTGGTTCCTTCTGCAGCTGAGGATTCTCAACAACTCAGAAAAGCTTTTGTAGGTCTCTCTCTTTTTACCAGCTTGATTAATTAATTCAGATGTGTATTAATAAGCAATTGCATTTTGATTTATTGTTAATCCAATATATAATGTGGATGATCTTGTAAGATAATATGCCTATATATATAATTTACACTCCCATTATAATTTACATAATATATATATATATGTATGTATATATATGTATATGTATATGTATATGTCGGATAGAAAATGTTGAATCCAATTGAACCCATGCTACATCCGCCTTTGATTGTGTGGTTTCTTAATCAAACATTTGTAGGATTGGGAACAGATGAAGCGCGTATTATTCAGATCTTGGGTCATAGAAATGCTTCACAACGCAAGTTAATCCGAGATACTTATCAAACTACTTATGAAAAGGATCTTCTCAAGGACTTCGATGGTGAAATATCAGGTGACTTTCAGGTTAGGTTCAGGTTTTCCTTCTGAAACTGTATAGCAGCTCTTAAAATTGTAGCCGAATTTTTTGTATATATATATGTATATTATAGACAAAAATTATACAAATTATATACAATTTTTTGGCTACCGAATGTAACTAATTTCTGGCACGGATTAAAAGCGAGAAATCTAGTTTGTAATTGGATGGCCTATTTTCTGATCCATACCAGCATGCAGAATATTAGAGACCTGCTTTGCCTGTTCATTCTTTCATTTGTACATTTCCAGCATCTTGGATTAATTACTTATAACACAAGCACATTTTTCAAATAAGTATTAGAATTTTATTAAATATATTCAACAGCACTAAGATACAAACACATTTTTATTCTCAAACGAACCAAAGTCTAATATTCCGATGATTGGCGGAGCCACATTGGTCCAAGAGTGGTCAATTGAATCTCCTTTTGCCATAAAAATGTAGTACTATAGTGTATAGACGAAAATCAATTTTATGTATACATGTTGGCTACCAACCAAAGATATTCAACAAAGTTGGCTACCAACCAAAGATATTCAACAAAGTTGGCTACCAACCAAAGAAATATTGAATGAGATGGAACTTATCATAACGTGGTCAGTTAGAATTCATATAACCGACCCCAACTTGTTTGAGACTGAGGCGTAATTGTTGTTGGTTCGACTTCCAAATGTTGGCATTCTTTTAGCATTTTCTTGAATCCCCTTGTCTTCAATTCTGCCTCTGCTTATAATGCAATCCAAATGGCATTACAGCGTGTAGTGCATTTGTGGACTATGGATCCAGCTGAGCGCGATGCATGCTTGGCTAATGAGGCTACCAAACGTCTACCTGATAACAACTGCATTATCATGGAAATTGCTTGTGCCAGGCCTTCCGATGATCTGTTTAAAGTGAGACAGACCTACCACGCTTGTTACAAGAAATCGCTTGAGGAAGATATTTCTGATCACTCGACTGGGGATTTTCGTAAGGTACTTTCATTTACTTTCACCCTTCTTGTTTTTGTTTTCATTAATGTGATGCTTATGCTTCTCCGAGCAGAGGGTCTATTGGAAACAACCTCTCTATCTCCACAAGGTAAGAGTAAGGTGTGTGTACACACTACCCTCCCTAGATCCCACTCGTGGAATTACACTGGGTATGATTGTTGTTGTTGTACTTTCATTTGCTTTCATAAATAATGGCATAAGCGAAGTCAAGGTATTTTTGTCTAACTAATGTCTAAGAGTAAACAAGCTACCTTCATTTATTAGATTTGTGGTTGAGTTAGAGAAACAAATATAGGCTACCTTGACAAATTCTTGAGCTGGTTATCTTAGGTAAACTAATCCCCAAACAGCTTTTGGTTCCTCTTATAACTGCATTCAGATATGAGGGACATGAGGTGAACATGACATTGGCAAGTAATGAGGCAAAGATACTACATGAGAAGATCTCTGACAATGCTTATAGTGATGAGGAAATCATCAGAATTCTTTCGATTCGGAGTAAAGCACAACTCAATGCAACATTTAACCAGTACAATGATCAATTTAGCAATGCCATCAATAAGGTAGAGTCCCAAACTCAAGTAAAATCTCATACTGCAATTTGCTTTACTTATACCGTGTAGCTTTTACATCCATTGTCCAAAAGATCCACAGTCAGATCTCTCTATAACAACATCCCTATTTAACAATCATTCATTATAAAAGCTAAATTTTTCTTCGAACCAATTTTTATATTATATTATAATATATATCGTCTATAACAACACTTCAGTGTAGCAGCAAAAAAAATATACGAACAAACGAGGTTGTTATAGAGAGGTTTGACTGAATTTCCTCAAAAGTTTATTTGATCTTTCATTGGGAATATGCAGGATCTAAAATCCAATCCAAAGGATGCATACTTGATATTACTCAGATCAGCAATAAAGTGTTTGACAGAACCTGAAAAGTACTTTGAGAAAGTTCTTCGATTGGGGATGAAGGGGCTGGGCACAGACGAAGAATCTCTTACTAGAGTTGTTGCAACTCGGGCTGAAGTCGATATGGAGCTCATTAAAGAAAAATATTACCAGAGGAACAGCATGCCTCTGGACCGTGCGATTTCTGATGAAACTTCAGGAGACTATGAAAGAATGCTTTTGGCATTGATTGGGCATGGAGATCTTTGAAT